>CM077449.1:565102-690102 GCA_039654765.1 Mylopharyngodon piceus
ATACATTATTTTAATTATATATTTATTTATTCTAATATGATATGATTATTCTTAGCAGATATATATATATATATATTTTTTTTTTTAAATATTTATTTTACCCATTTTTAACCACTGTAATATGTCTATTAATTGAATTATATATTTTTGCTTTCAGATCCCTCATATGAGCAGATATTATTCATATTAAATTTATTGATTTATGCCTACATCAGGTTTAATGAACCGATAAACGTATATCTGCAAAGAGTGCATCAATGCAAACATAATGTCTGAAAATGTGTTTGACAGAAAGAGCGACTGCGGAAGAAAGAGGCCGGCGTGCCGTCCAGCTGAAAACACCGAGATCAGCATCTCGTCACAGAAACGCCCGAGACCTTCAGCACACGGGACACAGATCTCAGATCAGTTCTGACGGTGTTTGACATCATCAGACACCCAGAGAAACGCATGAAACGAAAGGAAGGCTCATCTGACCTGCGGCGCTCGACAGACCTTCAGTAAGGAGAGAAACGTCTCATTAAACACTGAAATCAGCAGTGCCTCATTTTCATCAAAAACACTGAGTGAGTAGCTTCTGTTTTACGCTCGTAAAACACATGAAGGGCCAACATCTCTGTATTCATACTTGAACAGAAAATCACCCGCTTCGCTGGTTTCTGAAGTCGTCGGCCTTGTTGTTTCACCAGTTTCCTTTTGCCAAACTTATACTTGATGACGTGTGAAGCACTTTTACACACTATGCAACAATATCCTGCGTTTAGAAGAGTGAACGTGCGAATCATATCCATGTACATCTGAGAATATGATGAGAAATGAATCATATTTCCCTTCAGTGAGTGTGTCTGTATATTTTATGACATTTTTATGTGTAAATGAGCGAATGACCTTCTCTAAGCCCTATTTATTCACTGAATGACGGTTTTATTAAGGAATATAATGTTACGAGGATATAATAAGATATATAGTTTCCCTGTGAGTTTATATCTGGAGAATTGTCTAATTTATCCAGTTATTTTATGACAAGCCTAAATGTGTTTAAACACGCCAAAACTACTGGAACATTATTACTGTCAGATTTCTGATTTTTTTTTTTATTTGATTTTATTTTTGTGATACTTTTACATTTATTAGGTGCAATAAACTTTCTCCTAAAGATTCTCAAAACTCAAATTCAAGAAAATGTGTCTGATTTCTTGCATTATTTTCATCATATTATTAAAATGTTTACATTTAAAATCACATTTGATTCGTATCAGTTTACATGACTCGTAATGAATGAAATGATTTTTGTCGTCATTTATGAACCATTTAATCATGTGTTTGTCACAGAGAGAGAGATCAGGGGTCAAAATGTTTGACCTTTTATTAATATGATCTTTCCACATCTTCATACAAGCCTCTATCTACAACATTATACACAACATCTGTACAACTTCAACAAAATGTGTGATAATTTGGTCTTCACAACTAAACTGTATATAATCTTTCATTCTTCTATCTGTTATTATAAATAGATGAATATGAAGAATCTCAGCATTCACAGCAATCCAGCAGAAACATGAACAACAGTGTCTCGTTCGGTCACATTAAATAAAGTCGTTCCACATAGTGGAAACTATCAGTCCGTAAGCGTTCTTATATGTGGAGATGAATGAAGACATTCACCGTGAGGAATGATGCTCTTCTGCATCTGTCACCATTACTGAACTGTTGTTGTTTCACGTATAGCTGCTGTTATAGGGGAAGTTGATAAATGACGTCAGCAGCTAATCTTAGGTTAAATCTGACAGCGAGAACCAAAAATCTGTTTTTTCAATCTAACCTGAATAAATAAACTGAAAGCATTAGGATTTTGTGATGCAAAATAATTTCTGTGACTGATCAAATGTGATTAAATGAGTGTCAGTGGTTTTTAGGTGCTGATCACTGATTTTTCCTTCATTTAAACAAGTAGAAATCCTCAGTGTAAAACTGCATGTTTAATAATCATAAAATGTTGTTCAGATTCGGATGAAGTATGACACTTTTCAAGTACCCACGTACACTACTAGTCAAACGTTCAGACGTTTAACAGAATCTTGCTGATCGCTTGAAAATGAGTTTTGAAGACAAATACCAGTTGTGCTTATGTAATGATATTTACAGCATCATGAGTGTGTTTGGTGTGTAATGGTGACAGATGCTGCTGATGATCGCGTCTCTTCTAGATCCAGCACATCAAGTGTGTCTAGTACTCATGGAAGCACATTTATGCCACATACAGAAAAAATCATGCTTTTGTAAAACATAATTATGACATAAAAAGTCAAAATTATGACATAGTTAAAATTATGACGTCAAAAGTCTGATTTAAAAAGTCAGAATCATGACATACTACATTGAAATTATAACAAAAGTCATAACTATGGCATAAAAAGTAAAAATTGACATAAAAAGGTCACAAGTTTGACTTTTTATCATAATCTTAGTATCATAATTTATACTTTTTTATATAATTATGACTTAGAATATCAATTTCAACTTTTTAATCTCATAATTGAATTGTCATAAATTTGAAAGTATGTCAAATTCTACTTTATATGCCATAATTATGACAATAAAATCCAAAATTGACTTTTTATGTCATAATTTTGACTTTTTAATTTCATAATGACTTGGCATGTCATAATTTAGTGTATCATAATGTTGACTTTATATAATAATGTTGATTTTTTTTATGGCATAATTATGACCCCCCAAAATAAAATGACTTAGTGTCAATTTTGACTTTTTAATCTCATAATTATGATTTGGCATAATTTCAATTTAGTATGTCATAACTGACAAAAAGTCTAAATTATGACTTTTTATGCCATAATCATGACCCAAAAAATCTAAATTATGACTTCGAATGTCAATTTCAACTTTTTACATCATAATTTTGACTTTAATCTCATAAAATTTCGAGTGTCTATATTCTACTTTATCTCATAATTTTGACTTTTTACATCATAATTTAGATTTTTCATCTCATAATGACTTAGCGTGTCAATTTCAACTTTTTAATCTAATAATTATGACTGTCATAATTTCAATTTTTTAATTTCATAATTATGACTTAGCATGTCACAATTTTGACTTTGGTATGTCATAAATTCGACTTTATATTATAATTTTGACTTTTTATGCCACAACTATGACTCAACAAAAATTTTAATTATGGCTTAGAGTGTCAATTTCAACTTTTTACGTCATAATTTAGACTTAGTGTCTATATTCTACTTTATCATAATTTCGACTTTTCGCGTCATAATTTAGACTGTTTCATAATTGACTTAGTATGTCACAATTTTGACTTTGTGATCATTTCGATTTTTTTTAAATCTCATAACTATGACTTAGTGTGTCATATCTATGTCTTCTCATGTCATAATCAAAATTTCCCAAAGCATGTTTTTTTTGTAAGTGGCGCGAATATGCCTCCATAGTTTCTCGCGTGTTCTTACTGCAGCGCCGTTCGCAGACACTGTTCGCGCGCACCCGTCGCCCTCAGTCCAGCTCGATGGAGATGCAGCGACACTGTTTGACCCGCTGCACGCGTTTTTTCCGGGTCGGCGGCTGCTGGTCGGGGCAGTTGAGGGTGAAGGTCATGGTGGTGAAGCGCTTGGGTTTGCAGAACGAGCACGACTGGAACGCGCCCTCTTCCCTGCGCACGTGCCTCGGGATGTAGAAGGAGTTGCACTGTCCGTAGCAGAAGCGGTTGATGATGGTCCGGCTGATGCAGCCCTCCTCGTGGATGGTCTGTTTCAGCGGCTGCGTCTTACACCAGTCCCGCTTCAGGTAGCGGCGCTCGGTGACGTGCAGCGCCTCCTGGCTGGACTCCAGAACCTCCTCCGAGCCTCTGCTCCTGCCCCTCTGCTGCTGCTGCTGCTGCGGGCTCTGGTCCGACTCGTTCGGGTTGCTCTTGTCCGGATGAGGAATCGCGCCTCGGTTCCGCTTGGATTCGGCCGGACTCGAGAGAAGAACCCCGGCGAACAGCATCGCGCACAGGATCCGAGCGCAAGAGGCCATCGGCACTGACGAGAGAACAGCACATCATTCAGACACATTCACAGACACCAGCGCTCAAATGATCCACGATCAGGTCCTTTTTCACTTGCAAAAGTTTACCCACTGGTGTATCCGATACTTTACATAATCACTGAATAATCATATCTCATCCCAGCCTTCAGCGCTGAAATGTGGTTGAAATAGTAACGTTCAAACAACATTGAGACAACGTTTAATTTTAAATAGATCTGCACGTTGAATCAGCGTAACGTCTTCAACAAGTTTTTAATCGTTATCATTAATATTTTATTATATCTCAAATATGGACAACCGTTGGTTTAAATTTTTAAATTTCGTTTTTAAACCCAACGGTTCATTTTTTAAACCCAACGGTTCATTTTTTAAACCCAACGGTTCATTTTTTAAACCCAACGGTTCATTTTTTAAACCCAGCGGTTTATTTTTAAAGCCAACGGTTTATTTTTAAACCCAACGGTCTGTCCATATTTGACCCAAACATGGGTTGAAACAACAATTTTGTGTGTAATAAGAACCTAATTGTTAGTAATTGTATAATAATTAATTATATCCTATATTAGGTTCCTATATTTTGAGATATAATATAGATTTTTCACATAAATATATATAGAAATATGATCATGTCTAAAACATAACAAATATTCATAATTTTAATATTTAGACACTTAATAAAACTGAATGACAGCAGAATTGTGCAAAGATACTAATTTATCCATATTATTTAAGTACGAGAGCTATGAAGAATGTTGTTTGGAGAGTCATCATTAGATCTTCAGTTGGTCCAGCAGGACATTTGTGCTGAAATAAACTGTTATCTGAAAAAATATAACTATTAGTAGTTCAAACAGCAGATCGTGGAACTTTAGCAACACTAAGGTCACGGGTTCGAATCCCAGGCACCGCAACTGATCGCATGCGCACTGTAAGTCACTCCGGATAAAAGCATCTGCCAATTGTATCAATGTAAATATAAAGAAATGATGAAACAGACAGATTGATCAGTAAAGCTGTAAAGATCTCTCACCTGTCAGCGTAGATGAGCTTCTACCAGAGAAGATGTTGGTGAAGAGCGGAGCTGTGATCTGTCCCATAGACACACACA
The DNA here is from genome assembly GCA_039654765.1 of Mylopharyngodon piceus. Classification (NCBI taxonomy): domain Eukaryota; kingdom Metazoa; phylum Chordata; class Actinopteri; order Cypriniformes; family Xenocyprididae; genus Mylopharyngodon; species Mylopharyngodon piceus. The sequence continues at coordinate 570,276 of CM077449.1, forward strand.
CACTGACTGTTTAAATGTGCACTACATCTCTCCACACTCCAGCCAGACACAATGCAGGAGAATCAGAGCTATCCGCCCCCTCACACACACACACACACACACACACACACACACACAGAGGAGGGCTCGATCTGTCTGTCTGGATATCAGACTCCTGCTGTAGAACTTCAGGCCCTTCATGACAGCACTGTTATTTATGGATGGAATAGAAAAGAACCTTTATGGAGTTCATGTTGGTGATAAATGATTATGATGGGTTTGTGCTTTTAGGCAGCCTGTGAATTCCTATATACATACATGCATACGTATATGGGTCAAAGACGAAAAAGGGTTTTCAAGCATCAAAACACTTAGTGTAATACAGCTTTGAATTGTTGTGTTTCAGTACATCAGAACGGGTCCTGTTTGTTTGTTTTTTTCTGAGCAAAAATTAAATATACATTTTCTACCATGATTTACAGAAGACACCAACTAAAATGTCATTCAGTGTAACAGTCTTGTCAGGGATATTTACAACAAAAATCTATTTATGCCATATTAAAGACTATTTACTTGTAATTTTACATTTTTAAACTTTGCCACTATCCTAGGTTTTGCCCATTTGTCAGCAAGAATTCTTTACTCATTTAAAATGCAAGAAAATTTAGTATGCTCACTTATTCTTTTATATATTTTAATACGTACAGGTCAGAATAAGTTTGTTGTCTCAATTTTTACATAAATATAAGTGTTACCCTGAATGACAATGGAACATTATTTCACCCACATTTTGACATTTTATTCTCCCAAAACTTATTTAAAAACCTTAGAAGTAGATGTTTTACTTGCATTAAATGTGCTTTCTGTGTATATAAAATCACTTTTGTAAATTTATATTGATGCGGACATCTAAATGTCTTATATATATATATATATATATATACACACACACACACATATTAGTGGTCAAATCGATTAGTCACGATTAATCACATCTAACATAAAAGATTGTAAATATTTAATATATAATATATAGGTGTGTGTGTGTATATATATATATACACATACATACATACATATACACATATTTACAAACTTGTTACATGCGATTAATCGATTTGGCCACCTATATATATATATATATATATATGTATAAAATATTATATATACAATTAAAATGTAAGGGTCAATAGCAAATAAGGATGCTACTGACACTTAAAATGTCTACTATTTTCTACAACTATGATTTAATGACTGAAAATATCGAGTACTTTGAATATTACATGTGAGTGTACATCGCACCATTTTTTTTTCCTTATTATTACTTTATTTATAAAAACATTTTAAAACTAATATTTAAAAGTAAAAATATTTTATTCAGGAAGTTTTATTGTAATCTATTTAACCTGAATAAAAGCCTCTTCTGAAATGCCGTCGGCGTCGCCTTTGTAAACGCGTCGCAGTCAGTCACGTGACACGCGAGAACCTATGGACGTCAAATTCCAAAAGGCGCTAATTTGAATTGAACTCGAGCGCGAAGATTTGACAGCAACGGCTGCTTCGGTTTCACACAAAACTATTATTCGACTAAAGAAATATATCACAAGGTCATGTGAGCTGTTTTTATGATACTTTTATTGTAATTTTATTGTCGACGTGTCTGTCCACTGTTATGAAATGGAAACGAGCAGCTGGGACATTTTTTTCCTCAGAAGAACGACATGACGGGTGAGTAAATGATGACAGAGTCGGTATTTTTGGATAAACTAATCCTTCAAGAAAGAAATAAGCTGCTATTAATTTATTTCACAATAGTGCACTTTCTAACACCACATCTGCTCTTGTTTGATTGATTCGGATCCATTAATTCAGTTAATAATTGTTTAGAGTTGGTGTGTTACGTCAGTTTATTCTCAGCATGTGTTTCTCATTCATTCTCTTTCTTGGCTACAAAACAACTGACCACAAATATGAGTGTATTGTCGTTTGTCATGCATTGGTTTCTAACATATATATACACGTGTCATGAACCATGTAAAAACATCTAATAAGCTCAATGTAGGAAAGTCTTCTGTTTTTCTCAAGGCCAAATTCCTTCCAAATCCCCTCTAATGGAGATGAAAGCATCAGCATCTCGAACCCTTAAATTGTGCTCCATTACACACAGGCGGATGTGTTTGGGTCCGTATGGATTTGTCTCCAAGGGAAAATGACCCCAGAGATCCACAGATTCCCTCAATCCGGCCCGGGCGACGCATGAATCAGTCCTGCTAATCTGTGCAGGTTAATCCTGTCTAGTTGTTATGTAGATCAGTAAATCTTGATGGCACAGTGGAGAGGGATCTATTACGGATGAGACAGTTATTTCCCGAGTGCTTGCCCCAAAGGAAGCCAAAGCAGGCCTGAAGGATCCTGATCAACCTCTGAGACGGTTTGAAGATGTTTACAGCTGCAACACAAAACTTAGACTCATAAAAGAAGAGCATTTTATGAATATATTGACCTCAGGTGTTTGTACTGATGGAAAGGATTACATAAAAAAAAAAAAGCAAAAAATGGGCACACTTGCTCCCAAAAACATTTAACAAGACCAAAATATAACAAACGCAACATTTCGATCTACATGCACTTTATCACTCGGTTTACAATTACCCATTTAACTTATAATTTCAAAATATTTCATAGTTTTATCAAATCATCTTCAAACTCTTCTAAACGTATTGAAGTCAGGTTTGCATTTACCCCTCTGTATTATTAGTAAAATGCTGATGTTTGGCAGGAAAATCATTCAAATAATGTGATGTAAGACCAATGAACTTTAATACTGAACCCTGTTGAACAAAGTGCGCCACCAGGTGTTGAAGAAAGGAACTTCAAAACATCAGTTAAACACAAAGAGTTTAGTTTGACAACTTCTTGCACAAAAGCAAAACATCTTCATAAACATGAGTGGAAAATAACAGCATTGAGGATTTCACATAAGACCATAATACTGCTTAACATACATTTCCTTGAGTTACACCATCTTTAAGACCTTACAAATGAAAATCAAGTTTTTGCATAAAATATAAATAAAAGGTAAATAAGACACCTTCCCAAAACCATCCAATTCCAAGCATCCATTTTCACTTTAAATACAATTATGATCTATTCTTACATGAACATCACTCTTCACACTTTCATCGACTCGTCTTTTCACTTACAGCAAAACACTCAAACAAGATCAGTATATTTCAACGCAGAGCGCAATAATGGATTTCAGTTCGCGATCTAAAATTACAGGATGGTTTTTCGAGTTTGACTTTCAAACCGAAGAGACCCTGAAATCCAAACCATAACCGATAACGGAATGATCAAGTAAGTTTAACAATTTCCTTATGTAAAAACATTGACTGCACCATTCACCGATCAAACTCACTCTAACAAAATAAATTAAGACCCCTGAATATATACGTCTGCAGAAAGTGTTTAAGGTTATGTCGACCTGACGCAGTCTTATAGATCAATGGGTTTCAACGCCGACATCAGTTTCACCTCCGCGAGAGGGTTTTTGGGCGAACCTCTATAGCGATTGGTATCTTTTTCAGACACTTGAAGCAGGACAGACTTTGAATGTTCATCCGCGGCATTCTTATTGGCTGAGAGCGTGTTGCATTTCGTCTTTGGTGCCTTATTGGTGACGTCTTCCAGCACACTATTTTTGACTGGATTCTTGGGAGGAACTGGAGGTTTGGGTTTTGCAAACGTTGGCTGTTGGATTGAGTGCAAAGCGCTCTCTAAACTCACAGCCTTCATCGGACTGGCGGCACACCAACCCATCCTGACGTCCTTCCGGCTTCCAACCAAAGAGTTTAACCTCCTCACGGACTGACGGACCGGCGTGCGCTGGAACTTCAGAGGAGATCGGACCACTTTGGCCTTTGGAGAATTCAGCGTCATCATGTTGAACAGTTTAATCTGCTCGGCAACTTTCATTCGGCGCATTTCAATAGCATTAGGATGGTTCTGCGAGTTGTCTGCTTCGCTCTTATTTACCAATAATGACTCTTTGAGCTCACTTTGTAGAGACGCATTGGCATTCGTTTGCATTCTTGCTGCATATGGAGTTGATTGGACCCTATTGGAAGTGTCCAGTCGGAAAGCCACAGGACTTTGGATGTCCAAAGCGTCAATCAATTGACTGCAGTCCGCAGAACATTCAGTGGCTTCCTTTAGGAAATCCCTGCTTTCATTTTCCAGCCAAAGAGACCCGTTAAGACTGGTCTCCCCAAACCGTGTCGGTCCACTGTCAAACAGAGCGCTGTCTATATGTAGAGGCGACAAAGGAGCAATCTCGATTTGTCCGAATGTCACATTGTGCTCAGATTCAGACATTGATTTGTGTGCGGTTTCCGAGGGCAAAGCCACATCAGAAGAAACCGCTTCAGAGTTTGAACCAAGGTTGTCCTGTGGTTCGTCGTGGTTCTGCTGTTTAATGATGCTGTGAAGGTCACTGCCAGACTCACCGAAAGCTTGTTTGATTTTCAGTAGCGTGGGTCCAGTGTTAGAGCGTTCTTCACTGAACGAATCCAAGCCGTCACAGAGGATCTTGGGAATACTGCTGACCGTCGGAGGTTTGCACACATCGAGCACGGGCTCAGAGCGACAGCTGCTCACGGGCGTCTCAGAGAATGAATCTGTTGGGTAATTCAGGCCAACATCAGGAGTGTCTCCGCTCCACACGCTCCTGTGGTCTGTTGAGTCACACTGCGGGGTCATCAGGTTATCCTCGGATTTACTGATGAACTTGGAGCCTGTAAAATAAACGTGGACAATATAACAATCATAAATATCAGATCAAAAAAATATAGCAGCTCAATGCAGAGAAGATCTAGAAGGACATCTTTGTCCATTGCATGTTTAGAAAGCCATGCAAGTTTTTCTGGAGAAATGTTTTTTTCTTTTTTTAAGCGCAAAAAGTACTCTGTGATCGACGCTTCGCCATTTTGTATTAACCATGATGCTTTTTTGTTCATGATTGTTTATGCAACTTACGAAATTATAAATGTTATTTTAAATGTCATGTTATTTCATCGCTTTGAATAAACAATTTATTGAGGTGCATTAATATTTTGCTCATTGCGCCCTCTTGTGTCATCAGGAGAGAAGCCAAAAGCTTTTTTCCTCTAACTGAAATTATGCCTTTTACAATATAATTCGAATATTAGTAATATTTAAGTAAAAACTGTAAACTTTTAAACTGTAATTTATTCCTGTGATCAAAGCTGAATTTTCAGCATCATTACTCCAGTCTTCAGTGTCACATGATCCTTCAGAAATCATTCTGATATGATTTGCTGCTCAAGAAACATTTATGATTATTATCAATGTTGAAAACAGTTGCTGCTTCAGATTTTTGTAGAAAGTTTGGGGTAAGATTTAAACAAACAAATAAAAATTTATACTTTTATTCATCAAGGACGCATTAAATTGATCAAAAGTGACAGTAAAGACATTTATAATGTTAAAAAATATTCTATTTCAAATAAATGCTGTTCTTTTTAACTTTATATTCATCAAATAATCCTGAAAAATAAAATGCATCAGTTTCCACAAAAATATGAACTGTTTTCAACATTGATAATAATCATAAATGTTTCTTGAACAGCAAATCATCATATTAGAATGATTTCTGAAGGATCATGTGACACTGATTCTTTTCTTTGGAATGATGAATCTATCATAAGATCAGAAACAAGATCAGAGTAGGGTCAATTTTGATGTTGACTTTAAAAGCTGCGATTAGCATCTGTGCAGGAAAAGTTTGGCATATTAAATAAAAACCCAAAAATACTGACCTTTTGAGGGGCTCTTGTTCAAAACAGCCAGATTAAACTCCTTGGTGAAGTGAAAACCAGTACAGCTCTCTTGTGTTGCTAGGCGCCAACCTATGACCTCTGACCTCTTTGGCCCCAGTTGTGAATGTGTAATGATGTTCTGTTGAAATAGAGGCAGCTTCTTTTTATTCTCTTTGGTTTGTGATTGTTTGAGTGTTGAATTACGACAGAAGACAGAAAATACTGATAGTAAAAGCGTTTCTGGTCAATCATCTTTTTTTATTTGAGCATATACACATGCATAAAATAATGACCATGTCAATAATGGCAAGGAATAACCCAAAACCACAAGAACACATTTTAATTAGAAAAATAAAAACCGTTATAGTATTAATATTCGTTTGTTTTTAAAACATTTTATTATTCTACAAATATTTTTAGTAATATCAGGTTCTTATATAAAAATCATAAAGATAATTTCCTCTACTAATGTCACAATGTTACAACATTGGACAACATGTGCAATATTAAGCATTGATAACACAAATATTAGAACAAACATTCACATCACATCAATTATCTTAGTGTCATAAATCTGTTAACAATGTAAAACCATAATTTTCTTGATTGCACCAGTTCACTCATATTCCTGCTGTTTTTTTCCCATAAAATGCAAACCATGCGCATGAGTAAAACCCTCAAACTAAGACTGTTAAAGAATACATTAATATATTTTCATTATTATTGCCATTTTCTCCTCAGATCTTCTGCATCATTAATAGCAGCATGTACCTACATTACACTGCCACTAGATGGAGCAAGAGACTTCCACCCATCAACATGATATAACAAAACTCCTAGATTCTGTTAACATTACTTCTTAAACCAAACCACCCATTAATATGTATTAATACATAAAAATTAGATGACACCATCATGCAAATTATAACCATGCAAATCACGGCTGCATAGAAAAGCGCGGTTGATTGTTCAGTCTCTGGTGGAGGTTGACAGAGATGATGTTTCTGAACTTACAGACTCGCGGCTGGATTTGCCCAGACTGAAGCGCAGACGGAGAGATTTCCTCACTGGCTCTTTCTTGGCGACTCTGGGAGAAAAACAGCCTGCCTTCCCCGATTCGACTCTGAAAGCAACAAGAGAAGCCAGTCATGATGAGAAATAGTCGTTTTGAATGTCTGCAGATACCATCAGCATGTCCGAGTCTCATATCAGTAAACAAAAACCTTTAACACCCCAATTATTTCTGCTGTGCAGCCAAAATTATATACCAATTATCACTGTAAAGCTGCTTTGACACAATCTGCATTGTAAAAAGCGCTATATAAATAAAGGTGACTTGACTTGACAATAAAACTAAATAAAGTTAAGGGTCAGTATACCCAAAAATGAATTACCCTCATGTCATTCCAAACTCCAAAGACAAAATAAGACATTTTTAATGAAACCTGAGAGGTTTTGTTCCCTCCGTTGAACGAGAAGATCCAAAAGGTTGTAAAAGTGTCAAAACAAATCCATATTTATCGTGCGATTTAATCCAAGTCTTAAGAGACACAATTTTATATGATGAACATATTTAATTTAGGCTTTTATTTGCATCTAAATGATCAGAAGCTAGAAGAAACCTCATTGGTTTTCGTGACACAGGCATCGTGCTTATGATCCATGTGATGCACTGTTAATTGCTGTCATCTATTTAAAAATGTTTAATTCTTCTAAAAAATCTTTTTGAATGAATGATTCAATGACTCACTCATAAAGACTTTTCATGACTGGACGAATCAGCGTTTTTGAACTAATCTTTAATGTTTCAATGACAAATACATATTTTTTTAAGTCACTTGTTGCCACCTGGTGGCATAATGTTACAATCATTATTTGAAGAGCCAAGCTCCATTTTAATCGCTTCCGTAGACATCAGTGTTTATATCTGAATTATATACTTTTATCCCAGTACTTCTGTGATAATTTGAATATTTGTAATAGAAATAACGATACTTGTAGTTTTTGTGGAGCTGTTTCATATCTACACGACAACAAGATCTGAATGTTTCAGTGTTTACAAAAGTCAATGACTCATTTTCATTTTTGGGTGAACTATTCCTTTAAAGAACTTTTCCATCCTCATTAAAACAAAAACACTATGAAGTGCCAAAAATCAAAGACAATCGCCCCCCAGTGGTGAACCACTGAAATTTCGAAATGTTTCAAAACACGTATGATGAAATACTGAAATCACGTGACTTTGCAGTTTGATACAGCGCTGAACCACTGATTCGAAACAAGATTCGTAAAGCTTCAAAGATTCATGAAGCAGTGTTTCAAAACTGCCCATCACTAGAAATTGTTGAATAAAGTCATTAAATTTGCTTCGTTGCTTCATAACATTAAGGTTGAACCACTGTAGTCACATGAACTGATTTAAATATGTCTTTAGTAGCTTTCTGGGCATTGAAAGTGTTAATTATTTTGCTGTCAATGAAGGCCTCACTGAGCCATCTGATTTCATCAACAATATCTTAATTTGTATTCTGAAGATGAACGAAGGTCTTACGGGTGTGGAACGACATGAGGGTGAGTAATTAATGACAGAAATTTTCATTTCTGGGTCTAACTCTTAGTTAACTAATAATCACAACAAATACAGATGAGAATATTATCATACCTGTTCACACTGTGGTCTCTCAGTCGTCTGCTCTTTCTCCGGGCAGAACTGCTGGACAGACGAGAGTTTCTGCCCATAGAAGACAGTAAACCGTTGTGAGACGAGTCCAGAGCCCCCGCCGCACTGTGAGCTGAGAGATCACGCCAACAAATAAACATACAGAATCGCCCAAAAAACATTTCACATGAGAGTCCTCCAACATAATGTAAAACTCACCTGATCCAGGCGTAGATGCTCCTCCAAACAAAGCGTTTGGGAGCAGCTCCAGGCCGAGGTTCTTCTTGATAGACCTGCGCTTCTTGTTGGAGAATCCGTGAGTGTGTGCCGACTCCTGCGGCAGTTTACGCTTGGAGTTCGGAGTTATGATGACAGGAGTGGCCATGGAGAAAACTAAGGGAAAAACACTTGAATTTACTCTAAATTACTTGACTTATTATTAAAAGGAGAGTTTGACGTTATTCTTCCACAAGTGCTCAGGCAATAGATTCAACACAAGGAGCCATTTCAAAGCAAAAGTTTCAGAATGACAAACAAAGCTTTGCGTAAGCGTCTGAGAATAGAGCAGAAATCATTTAAACAAAACTAGAAGCAACATATTCTCAAAAGTGGCGAAAGACAAACTATTTATCCATGCCGTGTCATGAGAAAAACAAGAACAAGTGGAGACATGACGCACGAAAGTGGGCACACTCAAAGCCATCTCAAACTCAATAAATAAGCGTGTTCATTACACTTAGGATGTGAAGATCAGAAACTCAAGCTGATCTACATGCAGTGAAGTCTGGTGAGAACATTTACCCACCTGCTCCATCAGACTGAGGGGTATTTGTTGGGGTTCTACCTGTTTTAAACCTATTCAGAGCTCCATTTACCACATCTGGAATACAAAACACACCCACTCAACTAAAAAAAAAGTCTGATTATATGCCTTTAAATCATTATTAACCGGATCCACTTCTCTTCAAACCAGTCATGTGATGAAACTATGATCAAATGATGATCCCCTCCGAGGGCACGTTATGACTTTAGACGTGGTTTTTACCTCCTAAACTGCGTCTGTTGCTTTTCTTCAGGTCTGAGTGAGCGTTGTTCTCCTCTAGAGACACAGAAGATGGAGAAAACACGCCAGCATCACATCCCAACATGGCTGGAACCTTCTCCATCAGGAACTGAGGAACCACACCTGTGAACAACCCAATCAGGTGGGTTAGCTTTAATGTTATCACATTCATTGCAAGGATTAGTTCAGTTCAACAAGTCTGATGTTGTTTTTGGGCTCTACTAGAACAGGTTCATTATTTTCCTCATATTCTCCATTGTTCAGCTCCTCTCTTCCCAGTCTGTCAGTAACACTCTGTTTAGTTCCTGTCTCTATGAAGCCCCTCCTTCTGAAAAGCACAATGTGCTCTGATTGGTCGGCTGGAGCAGTGTGTTGTGATTGGTGTTTGGGAAATGTCCCGCCCCTTACCATAACCGCCAGTTTCAACACACTACTAACTAACTCAACCAGGCCCCGCCCCTTTATTCTGCTTATTAATTATTTAAATGAGGAATATTGTGACAAAAACTCCAGATTGAGGCGTTTCAGGGAGTTCAGTTAATTGACCTAAAAGAACTAATGTTTTAATAACACACCCAGATGTTGAGCGTTATCTATGAGGCTCTGCACCGCCGCTGCCTGATGCTTGAGTCTCTTCTCTGTGCTGCTGCTCATTTTTTCTCCTCCGTCTCCACAGTGAAAGAGATTCGGTGCAAAGATGACCGAGAGATTACTGCTGTCCATCTTATTCTCAGCGCATCTGAAATGAAGGAGCAATACACACACAGAATGAGCAATACACACTCTTTACATGTGTTTAAACACAAAAGAGCCTCTAAACCACTTCTGAAAAGATCCTGCTATTCAGAGGAAGACATCAATTAACATCACAAGAGATTTGAGACAAACAGAGACATCGTACCGCTGAGAGACGGTCTTCAGGAAACTGAAGAAGTAACGCAGCGTGTTTAAGTTCCTGTCGGGCAGCACGCAGGACAGCAGGACTGTGGCCGAGGTCCTCTCCTCCTCCGTGGGCAGCTCCTGGGCCTTCAGGAAAGCACTGTGCAGGTCTACGGACAGAACCGGCTCAGGAAGCTCCCTGAAAAACTGTTTGAGAAGTCCAGCGATGTCCAGCGGGAGAGCAGTGGGCAGACAGTCCTCGCCCTGGTCCAGTTTGACCTACAGGGTCAAAACAATACAGCTGCTGTTTAATAATGCCACCAGTCAGTCTCTGCAGTGAACGAAAGCAGAGGTCACGCACTCACCCTGAGGCTCTTGACCCGCACGACTGAGCCGGACTTTCTGAAGAGGCCCTCTGTGTCCAAATGATCCATGAGGCTCGTACAGGCATCTACGACAAAGCTGAAAGAGACCGAGACACATGAACACTACTTACACATACAGGGCAAAAATAAAATTCATAATAAAACTGGATAATGATGATTAAATATAAAATTACAATAAATTATAGTGAAACATAGGGCAAATAAATAAAATATAAAATAATAAAATTAAATATAAAATAATAATTAAAAAATATAATGAAATGTAGGGGAAAAAATAAAATAAAGTGCTAATAATGAAATATAGGGCAAATATATTTTACTATAATTTTATAGGGAAATATAAATAATATATAAAAATAAAATATAAAATAATGAAATATAATGAAATATAGGGCAAATAAATAAACTACTAAAATGTAGGACAAAATAAATATTAAATATAAAATAATACAATATGATGAAATATAGGGGAAAATAAAAAATATTAAATATAAAATACTAATAATAAAATATAATGAAATATGAAGCAAATATATAATATATTTTACTATAATTTTATAGAGAAATATAGGGCAAATAAAATATAAAATATTAAAATTAAATATAAAAAAATATAGTGAACAGGGCAAATAAATAATATATAAAATAATAATAATAATTAAGTATAATGAAATATAGGGGAAAAATAGAATACATTTTACTACCATTTTATAGGGAAATATAGGGCAAAAAATAAAATACTAAAATGTAGGACAAAAAATAAAATAATAATAAAATATAATGAAATATAGGGCAAATAAGTAAAATAATTATATATAATACTACTAATAAAATATAATGAAATAAAGGGCAAAAAATAGAATATATTTTACTATCATTTTATAGGGCAAATAAAATAAAATAATAAAATAAAATATAGGGCAAATAAACAATAATAAATAGTAAAATTAAATATAAAATAAAGTAAATATCCAAAGCATCAGCAACATTTAGATCATTTGTTTAATTATTTTATTTGGCAGATGTTTTGCCATTCCTTTTACTAACCACATTCAATAGATCGCACTGCACTCTGTAAAAACACTGTTTAACCGTACTGTATTTTTGAGTGCAATCCATAGCTGAACATTCACCCTGAAGATCAGTCATGCATATATATCAATCAGCTCCATTGTTTGTGGCGTTTAAAGCCGTTCACAGCAGTAGATGGCTGTGGGGCGTATACATGTTTCGCATCAAAAGACGTTGCAAGTATGTGATAAATGGTGCCGTTGAGACTTAAAGCCATCGTTCACCCAAAAATTTTGTGAATTACTCGCGCTAACGTCATTCCAATATAAACCTATAAGACTTTTGTTCATCTTCAAAACACAAATGATGATATTTTTAATGACATCTGAGTGATTTCTATCCCTCCTTAATTTTTTGAATGAACAGACTTTCAATGGAGGGACAAAAAGTTCTCAGAATTCATAATTAATGTACGTAATTAATGTACATTAATTCATTTTTGCAGAACTAACCCTTTAGGTGGGTTTGTCTCAAAATAAATCAGGGTATTCTTTCTTTTTTTGTTGTTGTTTACACAGGAATGATTTTGGTCAATTTTTTATTGTTTTAAACTTACCAACCCTGAAGTCTATCACAGCCCTCAGCATTAAGTTCTTACAAACATTACAAATATCAAAATGCATCTGTGTGCAAGTAAACAAGCGTTAGACTCAGTCTTACCAGGGTACGTCTCCGTAGTCTAACACATGACAGTGTGGCAGACCCTCCAGCGCAACCCCAAACACCCTCACCTGGAGAGACAAGAAGGATCTGTTCAGGTACGGAGAACAAGTGAAGCTCTGTGTGTTTGAAAATCAACAGCATTTCCCTTCATGATTCACTTAATGTCATTTTCACACAGCTGGCCTGAAGAAGAGGTTACCAGAGGAGCACAAATCACTCTCATAAGACCAGAATCAACTCTTAATGTAATTAATCACATTTGATACACAAACATGCCTAGAATACTGTCACGTGTTACTGCAACATTTTCATTTTCTCTTAGAATCACAGTTTTGTGTTTAAAATGTGTTGATTCATCTCTTTATTACAGTGAACCACGTGAACAGGAAGTTGATCAACCATTTGGTGTGACAGTGACTACAGATTCTCAGATGAAGAACTGTGATAAATTTCGACTACTGAATATTGAACATTATTAATAATAAAACACACAAATATCCGGTTGCAGACTATTTCAGTAATAATTAGTGATCTGCAGATCTAGACAGCATTCAAGGGTGCTATTATTTGTATATTCCTGTTTATTATTAATAAATGTGACAAAAAATAGAGCATTTCGGGAACTAACTAACTAACTACAGGTTGCCCCAAAATGCTGCTGTCTAGATAGGAAGCTCACTAATTTTGAGACACCGCCGCAGACTGACAAAACAGGCAGTGTTTATATGATAAAATCACAGGTTTTCTGAACTCACCGTGTTCGCTGAAGTCTGTTTATTTCTGTTTTTGTTCCAGTTTTTAATTTTTATTCCATAAACGGACCGAAGATGCTGAACGACGGCCAGACGAACCACATTTCTCTCCAAAACCTTCATGATGACGTTTAAAAACCTTTAAAAACGACTCGAAATATGATGGAAATAAGCTAAAAATTGCTTTAGGTTTAAAATCAAGCGAAAAATACGTTACGGTTGTGTTAGCTTATTTTTCTTCGCGGTTCCGCCTGACACATTTCAATAAAAACAACCGATCAAAGTCACCAAACACCTCCGGCTCTGCTGCGACTAAACATCATTTTATAAAACAAAATAATGCGCCTTTAAAAGTCTAAACGTCGCCATATAGATCCAGTGTTTGTTTCTGTCCGCTTTATTTCCCGTCTTCACAACGGCAGCTCGAAAAAAGACGTTCAAATTTCGCCCTGCCTACGTCACTCAGGCGTTTCCTGCACTCTGATAGGGCTGGGAGTAGTCACGTGAGAGTTCCTTCTCAGATGACCCCGCCCCCTGTGGTTCCCTCTGCGCGTGATTGATGGCGCAGCAGATGCTCGCGTGTTAAAGCGACAGTGCAACATAATATGACACGAAAAGCGCCAGCTGCTGAAAGCTTTGCAAAACAAGTAATTGCCCATATCAGTACATAATTTTTTAGAGGAACTGGAGATTAAAAAGATATTTTTAAAAATTTTATATGTACCATAGTATCATCATAGTACTGTTTGTTTTGCTTTATTGACGTCATACAGTGCATTATATTTTTTTTAAGTTTAGGAAATATACTGTGATATTCTTTTAAGAACCTTTAAGTACCATATAAATGTGGTGTATGTAATTATTATTCAGTATAGCATGTTTTTATCATCACAATACAACTTAATTTTTTTGCATCATAACTCATTTTGTGTTGTTGCAATCATGCAGAACAGGCAAGTGATCACTCGGTACCCTGTTGTTTGTTATCAGTTATCTGTTTTTATTACAACATTACATGTATATACAGTAAAAGAGACAGTACAAATGTACGGCTGAGACTGAGAGATTGTTGTTGGTTTAGAAGCACTTCCTGTGGACAATGGATGGGCCTGCCTCGTCGTACTCCTGCTTGGTGATCCACATCTGCTGGAAGGTGGACAGGGAAGCCAGGATGGAGCCACCGATCCAGACGGAGTACTTACGCTCGGGAGGAGCAATGATCTAGAGAGAGAGATGGAGAAACATATTATTTCAAACATGTTGTGCAACAACAGCTGCAGCCAGTCTAACATAGTAAGAGCAGGTCACTTTATTAAAAAAACATTAAACTACATTAAACCTCACACTCTAAAAAATGCTGGGTTAAAAACAACCCACGCTGGGTTAAATATGCACAAGTCCTGAAAAGTGAAGTCAAAGCGTCTCGATCGCCCCCAGGTGGTTGGTCATAAACCCCGCCCTCTCCATGTAATTTAATGGTACGTGAGACAAACTAAACGATTAAATTACATTTTAAATTATTTTCCCCCAAGTTTATCTAGTTTTTATCATGCTGATGCAAGTTCAAGTGTTCGTTTTTTAAAAATAAGTTTGGTTTTAGTTCGTTATTTGATTCTATAAAAACGGGGGTGTGACGTCATGATTGACAGCTCCTCTGAGCGAAGTAGGGCACCAACGGAGGAGATTGGAGCTTTAACTTTAATTTCTACATTTCCACAACTCATTATTTTTAATAGCGACATAATGAGTTGTTCTGCAATAAACGATTCTGCGGGAGTGTGGGCGGGGCCTTGAAAGCGCGCGGACCCAGGTCCCGAATCAGCACAAAATGTCGGCGCCATTTTAGGACATTGGCGGCTTCACTTTACTACAATGGAAGTGACAGCGGTTGGGTTAAATCTTTGACCCAACCTACTGGGAAATTTTATTTAACCCAACTATTGTTTAAAAATTACTATATGGCTGGCTTAAAATGAACACAAAATAGGTTGGAAATTAAAAATCAGACACATAATTACTAGAGGCAATAGTAATAATCAAAAGGTGAACATTTATTAATTAACGAATTTAATAAATGTTTATTATTTAATTATTATTTATTAAACATATTAATAAATGTTAATTTCCAAACTATTTTGGGTTCATTTTAAGCAAGTGATATAGTTGAGTTAAAACATTTAACAACTGCTGGGTCAAAACAACCCAATCGCTGGGTTTGTCCATTTTCAACCTATCTTGGGTTATTTTTAACCCAGCATTTTTTTTTAGAGTGTAGTTAAAGTTAGTGCATTAATTGTACAGTTTCACAACTTATTTTTTTCTATACAAATGTGCAGTTTTCGCATTGAATCAGAATCGATTAGAAGTGATTAAATGTTAAGCTGATTATGTTTCGCTCACCTTGATCTTCATGGTGCTGGGGGCCAGAGCAGTGATCTCCTTCTGCATACGGTCAGCAATACCAGGGTACATGGTGGTACCGCCGGACAAGACGTTGTTGGCGTACAGATCCTTACGGATGTCAATGTCGCACTTCATGATGCTGTTGTAGGCGGTCTCATGGATACCAGCAGACTCCATACCTGAGGTGAGAGAGAAGAAGTTGAGTTTTCAGTCCATAACACAACTGGGAAAATGAAGTGAAGAGCATCTGGATGAAACGCACCAATGAAGGAAGGCTGGAAGAGGGTCTCGGGGCAGCGGAAACGCTCGTTACCGATGGTGATCACCTGACCGTCGGGCAACTCGTAGCTCTTCTCCAGGGAGGAGGAGGAGGCGGCGGTGGCCATCTCGTTCTCGAAGTCCAGAGCCACATAGCAGAGCTTCTCCTTGATGTCGCGCACGATCTCACGCTCAGCTGCGGAGAGGCGAGTTATGTTACTTCAGGACAATTTGTACCGGCTACAAAGTCTGCTGAAAGTTTACCGGCACTCACCGGTTGTAACGAAAGAGTAGCCTCTCTCAGTCAGGATCTTCATGAGATAGTCAGTCAGATCGCGACCGGCCAGATCCAGACGCATGATGGCGTGGGGCAGAGCGTAACCCTCATAGACTGGGACGTTGTGGGTCACACCGTCACCAGCGTCCAGCACAATACCTGCAGAGGGCAGCACGTGGTCAGACTGTAAATTAGCAATATTCGTGACAACAGATGGATCGTTCACACCTGTCAGCCGGAGCGTTCCGCTAATCTCACACAATGCAGACAGCTTATATGATATCCGCAAAGTTATGAACAAACGTTCTCACAGTAACGTTCAGAGTTATCTGGTCTTTAATAACCCAGCAAACAACGTCGTGTCCCTGGCCAAAAATAGTCGCGGCATAAATCGCTAAAACATTTCCTAAAAATGCATTCAGTTACGTTTCATAACTTTCATTTTGGAACTATTGTTCAACCATGACGGGGGGCGTGTCGAGAGAACGTCTTTTCAACGGTCATTAAACGTCCAAATGTTCTCAAAACGTTATTTATACATCGTTCATGGAGTGTTTTTTTTTTCCTGAAATGTTTTAGTTGGACGTTCTAACGTTTTTAAATGTTAAGAGAACATACAAAAGTAACGTTCCCGTAATGTGTGAAGAATGATAAAATGGAACGTTTCCCTAACGTAAGGAAATAACGTTTTTAAACACTTAAAAAACTGAACGTATCGAAACGTTCAGAAATAACGTTTTTAAACACTTAAAAAACTGAACGTATCGAAACGTTCAGAAATAACGTTTTCATGTGAACGTTAGCGAAACGTTCTTAGAACATATTTTTGCTAGCTTGGATTGTTTGATAAATAATACAGCCCTAGTCAAAAATACATAAATAAATAGCCTAAAGAAAATGCTAAGATTCCAATTGGAATTTCCATCATAATTTGGAAACGATCCTAATGGGAATGAAGGTTATTATTGTTAACTAAATCTAAAACCATTACAAAAATTGTTACTTGAGATATTAAAAAGCATTTTATTTTAGCTAGTTGTCAAAGCGTTTAGTTTAACTTGAAGTACTAAACTAACTAAAAAATCTTATAAAAATATAGAGACAAAAATATGACAAAACGCACAGCAAAATTACTAAAATAAATAAATCGGCAATAGTAATAAAGTAACACCAATGGGAATCTTCTGATATGATTCCAACACAGTTCCTACTGTAATAACAATTAATTGATTACAATTGATTGCAACTATTAATTAATTAAATCTGATTTTAACTCTTAAAGCAAGACATTATTCCAATGCGAAACAATCCAATCGAGTTTAAGAATCAAATTAGATCCTACTGGATTCAAGAAATACAGGATTTTTTTAGCAGCGCATTTTGACTACACTCTCAGAACAAAACGGTACAAAATCTGTCACTGGGGCGATACTCTTTCAAAAGGTACTAACATGTACCATTTAGGCATGTGCTTTTTGGTATTAATATGTACCTTTAAGATACTAATATGCACCTTTTTAGGGGTAAATATGGTACCTTTTGAAAGGTTACCACCCCAGTGACAGCTTTTGTACCTTTTTACTCAGAAAGTGTATAATACTGATTTCGCTCATTAGTAGAACAGCAGCGGTCGGCTTATCTCGACATGTTGTTTAAGAGTGTTGGTCATAGTGACTAACCGGTGGTACGGCCGGAGGCGTACAGGGACAGCACAGCCTGGATGGCCACATACATGGCAGGGACGTTGAAGGTCTCAAACATGATCTGCAAGAGCAAAGACAGAAGTTGTTATGAGCTCTGTGAGGGAGTACGAGACTCTCGTGTGTGAAGAAGACTTCATCAGTACCTGAGTCATCTTCTCCCTGTTGGCCTTGGGGTTGAGAGGGGCCTCGGTGAGCAGGGTTGGGTGCTCCTCGGGTGCCACACGCAGCTCATTGTAGAAGGTGTGGTGCCAGATCTGAAGAGAATAGTCATGTTTATCACACTACTCTAATGCATTTGATTATTATATGAATGTTACTGTGAATGCGCACCTTCTCCATGTCGTCCCAGTTAGTGATGATGCCGTGCTCAATGGGGTACTTCAGGGTCAAGATACCTCTCTTGCTCTGAGCCTCATCACCTACGTAGCTGTCCTTCTGACCCATACCGACCATCACACCCTGAGGGAGAGAGATGCGGGCTTGGTGAGCACAAATATGAGTATACAGATGCTGTGCATGTAATAAACTGACACTACAGGCAAAAACGGTGCTTTTTCACACACTGGTCAGTTTTGAGAGCGATTTGGCTTTTCATAACTAGTGGAAAGAAAGCGAGTGTTCATTTTATTTGCGTCTGTAGATTTCAATCTCTTTAAAGGTGTCAGAAATCTCCACTTCAGCAGCTTTACACACACCAAACTCGATAAATCTATATTCTGAAGGTATGTTCATATATTATTCGCCTGATTTATACAACATTTTACACCTAAAAACATGGTGAAAATGTATTATTTTCTGTCTATTGACAGTATTTTTTAATCCATGAAGTGATGAAAAGAGAAATCCAGAATCCAGAACTTTAACTCTAATATGTCAACACAATCAAACAAAAAATAGGGAATCTTTACAAATTGGTATATAAGAGAACGCATTTGGCAATGCATATTTAATTAGGTAATGCGTTTGAAAACGCATATTTAATTAGACAATGCAATCGTGCATATTTAAACAGCATTTCAAAAAAATTGCAAATATGCATAAAAAAGTTTGCAATTCTTAATGTAAATAATTGGGAATTTATGCAAATTAGTATATATAAGAGAATCTATTTGGCAATGCGTATTTAATTAGATAAAGCGATCATTTGCATATTTAAACATTTCAAAAAATTAGAAAAATTTTTTGCAATTAATGTAATTAATTGGGAATTTATGCAAGTTGGTAGAAATAAAAGAATGCATTTGGCAATGCATATTTAATTAAGCAATGCATATTTAATTAGACAATGCAATCATCTGCATATTTAAACAGCATTGCAAAAATATGTTTGCAATTCATCAATCAGCCGGTGAAGTATGATGATATCTGTGGTGTCTTGCCTCAACTGGACCATATTAATTAAAACACTACAGTTCATGTACAGGAGAGGATTTCCCCTGTATTGTTTTGCAGATGTGTTCGCACCTGGTGACGGGGCCTTCCAACAATGGAGGGGAAGACAGCACGGGGAGCGTCATCTCCGGCAAATCCAGCCTTGACCAAGCCAGAGCCGTTGTCGCACACAAGGGCGGTAGTCTCGTCGTCGTCGCACATGGTTGGTTTTCTGGTTGGTCTGTGAAGGAAGCGTCACACCGTCAGAGACAGAGCCAACAAACATACAAGTACCATGATGTTCTACACTATATTCTTTTTATGACTTACTATACTTGGATAAATCTTCTCAACTTACATGCAAAACTACAATTGTTAAATATTAATCAAACTCGTCTGAATCTACCAGCGACATGTGCTTCTTCTCTCCTGCCCCTGAAAGGGTTAGTGAAATCATATCTGCTCAAGACTTTCAGTAATGCCAAAGAAAGGCTAGAGTTTAACTGCAGGACAGGCGCTCTATTTTAGGGCTCGACTCGTTTAAGAGAAGTCCTCTCACTTTCGCAGCTGTCGCCGTCACCTGCCGAGCTTCATTCATGCACTGTGATGCTTCAGTATTGCATGCAAAATATACTATCAAGTCAAAAGAAGAAGCTAAGAATCTTAAGATTATCTGCTCCGCTGAAAATCGTGAAGCTGTTATCCGTTCAGAGAGTCTAACTAGTACAAGAAAGATCTAAAGAAATATCAGATGCAGTAGCCAAAGCAGCCTCTCGCAGGACTCACCAAGTTGTTATCACAAGACTGATGCTTCCACTGGGACAGAGAGACAAGGTGAGGAGCCCCTTTAAATAAGAGCGGCTCCTGGGGGCCGGGGCGGAGCGTCGGGTTCACACAAGCCCAAATAAGTGCAGCTGAGAAAAAATAAAAAAAGAGAAAATAACCCTCTCCTCCACCCATGAATCTGATCCCCCCGGGTGGATCGGGCCTCCCTAAAATTAAGAAAGGCTTCCTTAGAAATAGCGGGCTGAGTGCCAATCATCTGCGTCTTAAACGTGGACTTCACATGTCAGATATTTGATTATTATTTGACATGTTTGCAACAACTTTTTTTGTATTTGCATATGCATATAGATTATTTAAATAAAAATGTGTAATGTGCATGTTTTGTTATTTACTATGGCATGCTTTATACTTTTATACTTTTATATTTAAGTGGTTTTCACTTTCTTTATTGGATAAAAGCAGGGTGGGAAAATTTTATCCATTTGTGAGGGATAATATTTAAATATTTTATGTAATTTTGCGTCGGGCTGATGTTGGAAACAGCGTGAGTCTATAGTCAGCAGTCTCTTGATATAATTGTGATTATTCAGCTTTTTTCGAACACAGGCTGCCTAAAGATGTCAACCAACCGTAACTAGGGTCTCTCGTTTTAGCAACATCTTAGAGGCTCCTCGCTCTCTCCAGGATGAATACTGTATATGTCAATGGGTGCTGGCATGTGTGGGCTCGAACCCTAAATGTGGTTAACAGCTGAGGGGTAACAGCAGCCTGGCCCTCTCTCCCTTAGCAGCGCCCCGATTGGCTGGGCTGTAGTAGTAGCTGCGCTCTGATTGGCTTAGCCCTCTCCTTTTAGGGTCATGGTTCTCATCAGGTGTTATGAACGTGAGGCCGGTCGAGCGTCTGTGACCGGACCTCCCATTGGTGTGATTCATAAGATCCTGATCCTCAGCACCCCATTAGGAAATCCTCCCTTACTATGGCAACATATGGACGTCTGGGAGTCGCAAATCATCTTTCTGAGACACATTTCCAAACTCGTCCATGTCATTAACTCACAACTAGAACTGAAATAGAACTAGTGTGGAAATTCAGACATTCAGAAAGGAATTTACATTCACAGATCTATCTATCTATCTATCAGTTTATTTTATTTTTATTGGTTTGTATAGCACATTTAATAACGACAGAGTCGACCAAAGGTGATGCACAAGAGTAAAATACAAACATAAAACAGATAACAGATTAAAAACAAAAGACAAATTTACCCAACAATAAAAAACACACAGTAAAGTGATGTAGCAGATCGTATACGGGTCATTCTACAGAACTGGTTCAAAGTCAGAGTTGGAGACGTCTTGAAAAAATGTGTCTTTTTTCACAAATTTTGTATGTATGCAAATTGTATAATATCCAAGGTACACATTTCTAGTAATTATACAGTTAATTCTCATATTGTATTTTCAGAAAGTTTTGGAATATTTTTTCATCTCCCCAAATGTGTCACTACTGAAACACAATAATAAATAATTTAATAAGAAGGGTCACATTGACCTATTAAGATTTTGTTTACATCTACCTTGTAAATATATTTTTTGCTATTTTTTAAAAAAAGTTTTCACAGGTAAATCAATAACAATTACAATTTTAACAATATTTCAAGTGTAATTTATGAGATTTGTTGTATTTTGAATCCAATCTTTCTTTGTAAAAGTCATAAAGTTTATCATACTGATTTCAAAGTGAAGGATTCATTAGTTTGAATATACATTGAACCAAACACTATAATAACATCTTAGTTGATCATTCAATATACTTTATTTTTGACAAAACATCCCATGTTTCGGTCGTGACTGCACATTTTCGGTAGTGACAGTAATGTGTTGGTAGTGACCACATCACATTACACAATTTTAACTCAAATACTAAAACATACTAAAACACTAATGATTTGCATAACTATACTAAAATTTTGTTTATTTCCCCCAAATAAACTATTATGTGTACTTTTGTCACTACCAAAACAATGACGTCACTACCGAAACTTCACCACGTTTCGGTCGTGACTGTTTCGGTAGTGACAATTTTAGATACTTTTGAGCCTCAGAGATGCTAATCAGCACATGGTTAGCTAGCACAGTTCTGAACAGTTGTACACACATAAAAACTACATTTTATGGAATAACA
Organism: Mylopharyngodon piceus; assembly: GCA_039654765.1. NCBI lineage: Eukaryota > Metazoa > Chordata > Actinopteri > Cypriniformes > Xenocyprididae > Mylopharyngodon > Mylopharyngodon piceus. The sequence continues at coordinate 592,547 of CM077449.1, forward strand.
CCCAAACAAGTTTGCGTAATTGCAGAAAAAAGGTGTTTGTTAGTGACGTTCCTTAAAGTTACTCACAGATTTTCAGACTTTTGAACACATTTAACTCAGAATGATGGATCTATCTACTCTGAAAGAGAGGCTATGAGAGGGAGGGACACAGGAATATTTCCTGATCAGAAATATAGAAGTGTGTTAAAATCAGTCTCAGACAATGGACTCAAACACACACTGTTTCGGTAGAGACATGAACATGAGGGACACATTTTTTTACATAAAGTTTCATGATTTAAAAATAAAATATGTTAAAAAATATATTTTTTAACTTCACCTTATAAAAAAAAAAAAAAGAAATATTGCAAAAATTATTTCAATATCATTTTCACAAGTTGAAATTTAGGGGTTAGGGTTCGGGACAGACACCTCCCAACTGAAAATATGAAAGTACCCAATAAATGATGATTTTATATGTATTAATCTTACTGATATTTTAAATATTATTGTGTGATTCAATAGATAATAGACGGATCTTAGTAAACATCTAACATTTGAATACTTAAATTTAACTTGTACACAAACAATAGAACCTTAAACTGAATTCTAAACTCAATAGGAAGCCAATGTAAGCTAATCAAAAGTGATACTTTCCCTCTTTCTAGTCCTTGTTAAAGTCCTTGTTAAAGTCATTTTGTACCAGCTGAAGGTGAGATAAACAAGACTGAGCAATCCCTAAATACAATAAGTTGAGCTGATTTTACAACTGAATTAATTTGTTTTTCAAATTTAAGGGCCGGGTCAAAAATGACATCCAGATTCCCAACAGAGTTAGTCACAGGAGTAAGGGATTTTTAGAGGATGTTAGCACCTTCAGGCCATCCAAAAACCAACATTTCCGTCTTAGAGTCATTTAATTGGAGAAAATTTTCCGCCATCCAACTTTTAACATCACTCAAACAATCCAACAGTGACTGAAGAGATATGTTGTCATCAAGGTAAAGCTGCATAAAGATGATATAAAATGTGATGTTTACGAAAGATTTTGGCTAAAGGAAGAAGATAGAGGGAAAATAAGACAAGACCTAAGACGGAGCCCTGGGGTACACCACATCTATATATTGTTCTATCGTTCTATCTATCGTTAAATATAAATGTGTAACTGGGTGAATTGTATCTAAAACAAATAAATTGTTATGCAACAATAAACACCGACATTCGTCTCTATTTCAAACTGAATCTCTCAGAATACTGTAATACTTCGAGCTGTAAATGAGTGTTTAAGCCGTCATGATTGAGAATGAGAGTGTGATGGAGGGCGTCTGTTCTGTCACTTCATATCACAGCTGGTTGTGGGGGTTCGTTCCTCCGTCACATAGTCCACTGCTTGAGAGTTTGACTATTAATAGTTCTGCTCTGTCTGCATATAGAGGTGTGTGAAGGAGGCGTCCAGATTCCTCAGTCAATACAGCCCCAATCAACAATCAACATGTGATTTAATGAGAAAAATCATTAATTTAATCAGCATACAGAGAGCAGTGAAACGTTTTACTGTTAGACAATATATATGTGCATCATATTACACACTAGTCACAAATAACAGAGCAAATATCGGTCAGTGTGTTCAAAACCTCATACTATTATTCATTTGAGTAAATTATTAATACAAATCATGAAGAATGATGTACATTGTTAGCTCATCAAGAAAAAATATATGATAATATAAAGATATTAAAGAATAAAGAAGGGTTTATATATATCTGTGTGTAATTTAATATTTAATAATTGAATGTGTTTATATTTTGCTTTTGATCCAATTTTATCCTATAGTGAATGTGATTATAATAAAGTTAGTAAAAATATAGTAAACAATAATAAAATAATATTTATTTATTTATTTAAATTATATATATATATATAATATTTAATGATTGAATATGTTTATATTCTGCTTTTATTTTATCCAATTTTATCCTATAGTGAATGTGATTATAATAAATTTAGTAAAAATATAGTAAACAATAATAAAATAATATTTATTTATTTATTTATTTAAATTATATATATATGTATATATGTATATATATAATATTTAATGATTGAATATGTTTATATTCTGCTTTTATTGTATCCAATTTTATCCTATAGAATTAATGTGATTATAATAAATTTAGTAAAAATATAGTAAACAATAATAAAATATTTATTTTTTAATTATTTAAATAAATTATATATATATATATATTCAAATCTTAAAATTTAATATATTACATTTAATATTTATTAAATTATATATGTATGTATGTATATATATATAATTTAATATTTAATAATTGAATTATTTAAATATATTATATATTAAATTTAATATTATATATTAAATTATATATGTATATGTGTGTGTATATATATATATTAAATTTGATATATATATATATATACAATTTAGTATTAATAATTAAATTATTAAAATAAATAAATATTTTAAATAAAGCATATATTAAAATCTTAAAATTGAATATTATATATTCAAATAAAATATATAATATTAAAATATTAAATAATATTATTTAATATTATAATAATATTAAATAAATATTTAAATAATAAATAAATATAAACAGCAGTAGTGAACTTGGCACTCCTCAAATTTATTGTTTTGTAATGTTTAATATGCTTACATTCTGCTTTTATTTTAGCATATAATGATTATAATATATTTAGCAAATATATAGTTAATAATAATAAAATATTTATTTAAGTTGATATAAAATATAAAATCGAAATTGGCACTCTCCTCAAATAGCTTAACATTGAAAAAGCACGATTTCTCTCAGTCCCAATTCAAGAGCAATAAAATCGAAATGTGAAATAAAAATAGTTTGTAAAGTAAGAGCAGCAGCGCCTCTCAGCGGCTCGATGACGTACTGCAGCCTGCGCGTACACGTCATCAGAGCGACGCGGGACCGTGATGCTGCCACGCGACGCCTGTTATGATTACATGCCTCCACATGAGAAGTTTTATTTATATTTTTTACAGCTTCGCAGCGCGTGTTTCGATCGGCGATGGTGTTAGAGAGTGTTTTCCAGTGCTGAGCTCGAGGCGGATGTGACGGAGCTCATAATGCAGGATGAATGATTACTCTCTTCAGCAGGAGAACGAGCTCGAGGCGCTGTCATCGATATACGGAGAGGATTTCAAAGACATCCGAGCAGAAGATCCATGGAAGGTACTGATTTATCTGGTCTCAGTGACATTAATGGGTGGTATTTTGTGTCTTAAAGAGCTCGTGGTCAGTTCGCGGATCTTTTAAGTCCACTTATGACGTTTCTTGTACCACAAACCGTCACTTTCTAACCAGAAGTGCTCAGATATGCGTTAAAGTGGGCGTGTCGTATGTTAATTAGCTCAATGTTTTGACATGCGTCATGTGTGTTACTGTAACGTAATTACTTAACTGAAACATGAAACTAATTAATCCTTTATTTGATTTTTAATAATTTTATAGCACTGCTTTTAGAGGAACGTTCTACTGTACAATAGTATTATAATTCTGTCACAATTTCCTCAAGTTAAACCAGACTTTTATTTTGGCGGGTTGTCGTAGCTCTTTATTCATTTATCTATGAGATTCTGCATTATACAGTAAATTTCATAAATTGTATGCCTGGATTCTGCCCTCATCGTGGTCCTGTCCAGGAAGTGATGCGTGTGTGATGATGTCATCTGCAGGTCAAGCGTCCTCCTGAGGTTTACCTGTTCCTGCGGCCGAAGGGACTCGGTTACGGACAGACGAGTTTCGTCTCGGTGGACCTGCAGGTCAAATGTCCTCCGACGTACCCTGATGTGTGAGTGTCACGAGTCTCTTCATGATCTCAAACACGTGTTTCAATACTTCAAATAACAAACAGTTACTATTGTTAAAGACGTTAACAGTCAGACCAAGCAGCAACATAATAAGAACATAAACAAACAAAACATGAAAAGCAAATTATAACAGATTAAATTACACTTCAGGGGGTTAATCCACATATACTGACAGTAATTTAGAGAGCACTCCTCATTTTTAGCTGTTTTAAGGATTTAAATAAAATTTTAACGTCATGTTTAAAAACACGGAGAAACTTAACAAATCTACATTTGTGTGTGTAAAATGAGTTTCAATATATATTTGACACATTGTTAAAGCTTACTCTTAGAAATTCGTTACATGGATAAATGTCGTTGATTGTCTTGAACACATGACGTGCAGGTAAACAAATACAACGTGTCTTTTTCTAGTGAGTGTTTTATTTAGATTTAAAAGAATATTTATTTATCGCACTTTTTTAAATAGTACCACATACACATGATGAATAATACACAAATAAAATAATGCATGGATTTTTTTATTTTTATTTTAAAATTATTTATTTTTGGGCACTTTTTCATTTTCACGCAGATTAAATAGTAGCAAGTACACACAAATAATGCACAAATAAAATAATTCATCTTTATTAGTGTTTTTTTTTTTTTTTTGGCACTTTTTCATTTTCACACAAATGAAAAAATGAATAATGCACACATAAAACAATGCATCTTTTTTATTTTTAGATTATTTATTTATTGCACTTTTTTCATTTTCACACAGATTTCCTCACAAATAGTACCAATGAATAATGCACAAGTAAAATAATGCATCTTTTTTAGTATGCGTTTTATTTATATATTTATTTATTTATTGCACATTTTCATGCAGTTAGAATAGTACCTAATACACATGAATAATACACAAATAAATAATGCATCTCTTTTAGTAAGTGTTTTATTATTATTATTATTATTATTATTATTAATTTATTTTTTGGCACTTTTTTATTTTCACGCAGATGAAATGGTACCGGCAAGTACACACAAATAATGCACACATAAAACTGCATCTTTTTCTAGTGTTTTATTTAGATTTTTTTTTTTTTTTTTTTTTAGATATTGCACTTGTTCATGAAATATTACAAAATACACATGAATAATACACAAGTCAAAAAATGCATCTTTTTTAGTACGTTTAAATGTATTTATTTATTGCACTTTTTTTTATTTTTACGCAGTTAAAATAGTACCTAATACACGTGAATAATAAATAAATAATGCATCTTTTTTAGTATGTTTTATTTAGATTTGTTTTATTTTAAATGCATTTATTTATTGCACTTTTTCATTTTCATGCAGCTAAAATAGTACCTAATACACAAATAAATAATGCATCTCTTTTAGCAAGTGTTTTTTGTTTTGTTGAAATGCTACCAAATACAGACGAATAATGCACAAATAAAACAATGCATCTTTTTTAGCGTTTTATTTTTATTTATTTTTATTATGCACTTTTTCATTTTCACACAGATAAAATATAGGGCTGGGACAATACAATCGATGCATCGCGATTCGTGGATCATTTCTGATATTTTTCAAATGCATCGCAAATCTATTCTGAGCTTAGTTTTTAACAGCAGATGGCGCTCTAGGCTAGTTTTTAACCGCACACTCAAATGCTCATGAAGAAGAGCGCTCGTGATAAATCTCTGTGTTTTGTGGTGTCATGTGACGTCAGGCCTCCAGAGCTGGAGCTGAAGAACGCTAAAGGACTGTCCTACGACAAACTAGAGAAACTCCACACGGAGCTCAACAAACTGGCCAAAGACCGATGTGGAGAGGTGAGGAATGAACACTTTTATTCATCAAGGACGCATTACATTGATCAAACGTGGCAGTGAACACATTTCTGATGTCACAAAAGCATCTAATCTGGTGAAATCTGCTCTCTCAGGTGATGATCTTTGAGCTGGCGGACTGTGTTCAGTGTTTTCTGACGGAGCACAACGTTCCTCCCTCCAGCTCCTTCCACGAGGAGATGCTGAAGAACCAGCGGCGGCAGCAGGAGCGTCTGGCCCTGGAGGAGCAGCAGAAGATCGATCAGCGCCGCAGACAGGAAGAGCAGACCGTACATCACTTCCTGCTGCACACTCAACTTCATTTCTGTCTCAATGTGCTTCAGTAAACTTCATCTCAGTGTTTCTCTTCCGCAGCAAAACGAGATCCTCGCGGAGATTCAGAGGAGAGAGGAGGAGAGACGAGAGGAGAAGAGGAAGAAGGAGATGGCCAAACTGGTGAGATCTTCCTCTCTTCTCTCGTTCACCTTCAGATTTCAGAGAAAAATCTCATCATCATCAGTCATCTTTTAATATCCGTGTATAACAACTAGACCTGTCGCAATTATTGATTAATCATCTGATCTAATTGCAATTATTTGATATGACCGCAATAATTGTGCAGTTTATCTTTCAATCACATTTTGCCATTCGTTATAATGAGATTAAATTAAAGGGTTAGTTCACCCAAAAATGAAAATTCTGTCATTCATTTCTCACCCTCATGTCGTTCCACATCTATAAGACTTACAGGTTTGAAACAGCTTGAGGATTCATAATAATAATAATGATTGACAGGTCCAATGATGATTGACGGGTCTAATAATGATTGACAGGTCTAATGATGATTGACATGTCTGATAATGATTGACAGGTCCAATGATGATTGACAGGCCTAATGATGATTGACAGGTCCAATGATGATTGACATGTCTAATAATGATTGACAGATCTAATGATGATTGACAGGTCCAATAATGATTGACAGGCCTAATGATGATTGACAGGTCCAATGATGATTGACAGGTCTAATAATGATTGACAGGTCTAATGACAGCATGTGATGTGATGTGTGTGATCCAGGAGCGTCTGGAGAGCGTCGTCTCTGTCCAGCCGGCTTTAGAAAGACAAACTTCAGGCTCAGGGTCTCCTGTGGATCCGTCTGAAGTGAAGAAAGCGCTCACGAACAGACGGAGAACCACGTCCAGCAGCAGACACCGGTCTGAACACTGAACAATCACATACAGGAACATGTCTACGGTTAGATGGTGTTAAGTGTGTGATTTTATTCTTCTTTCCTAGACGAGACACATACAATGAGGACAATCCACGTCAGCAGGAAGTGCTTCACTTCAGTAACAGTCTCCTCGGAGAGGTCATCGTTCACAAAGGGAAGTGTATAGGTGAGGATTCTGGGCTGTCGATCGCCGTTTGATACCGTTCAGGATTGAGATTGAGTTTATATGTGATGTTTCTCTGTGTCAGGTGAGAGCGAGCGACTGGGCCGCAGTGTGTATTACGCCTTCAACTCCACCTCTGGAGATTTCTCCGTCGTGTACGAGTGGATCCTTCGCTGGAACAAGACCATCGGGAAGTTCTTCACCAGCCAGGAGAAGGAGAAGATAGAGAAATGCAAAAAACAGGTAGAAAATCAACAAATTTAAATGTCATTGAAAACCGCATGTTCTTTTCATTTAGCTGTTAAATAGTTTGTACCATTCTGACTTAATTACCAAACTTTAAATCATTGGACTTTTATTTTGAATGAATGAATCAAGTCACATTTATTTTTATAGTAATATAGTTTATATTATATCTGATATAATATATTTTTATAGTTTTATAAAGAAATTCATACGTTGGCACTTTTTATCTGTCTAATTTCATGCATTTAAATTTGTGATTTATATATCAATATGACTATAAAATAATAGTAATAATAAATAAATAAATAAATAATAATAAAAAAACCTAATTAAAAAACATTACTTCACTGTTAAAAAAATGTGTATTTAAGAAATAATTTTTAATTTTTTGATCATTATTTTACATTACAATAAAATTTACAAAATTACAATAATATTTATGACTGCCTTAATTTCATCATTTTCAAACAGTAAACCTTTGGACTTTTATTTTGAATAAATGAACGAACGATCAAACACTACCAGTCGAGAATCACTGTCTTATATTTTTATTTTTATAAAGAAATTCATATGTTGGCACAATTTTATCAATCTAATTTCATGCATTTAAATTTAATGTGATTAAATATCGATACGGCTATAACGTAGTAGTAGTAGTAATAATAATAATAATAATAAATAAATAAATAAACTAAAGGAAATATTACTTAACTGTAAAATAAAAAAATGTGTATTTGATTTTTTTTATATTACATTACAATAAAATTTACAAAATTAAAAAAAAAAAAAAAAAAAATATATATATATATATATATATATATAATTTTTATGGCTGCCTTAATTTCATCATTTTTAAACATTAATCCATTGGACTTTTATTTTGAATGAATGAATGAATGAACGAATGATTGAACACTACCAGTCAAGAGTCACTATCTGATATAATATTCATACTTTGGCACAATTGATCTGTCTAATTTCATGTATTTAAATCGAAGCCTTTAGATGAGGCGGTGTTTAAGGTCAATAATAACACGTTCGTTGGTGTTTTCTGTCAGATCCAGGGCGCGGAGAGCGAGCTGAACTCTCTGTTGAAGCTCAGGCACCCGAATCTGGTGCACTATCAGGCCCTGATCTGCAGCGAGCGTGACGACTGTCTGGTGGTGGATCTCCTGGCCGAACACGTCCCCGGCTCCAGTCTGGCTCAGAGTCTGTCCGGCGGCGCGCCGGTGCCCGTGGATCAGCTGCGGCGTCACGCCGTCCAGCTGGTGTCTGCGCTCGACTATCTGCACGGCAACTCTGTGGTGCACAAGCAGCTGGGCCCGTCCTGCGTGCTGCTGGACGCTCAGGGCGACGTCAGGCTCGCCGACTACAGTCTGGCCAAACGCCTGGCTGACGTGTGTAAAGAGGACATCTTCGAGCAGGGTCACGTGCGCTTCAGCGAGGACACACTGCCCACTCGCTCCGGGAAGAAGGGAGACGTCTGGAGTCTGGGGCTGCTGCTGCTGGCGCTCGCTCAGGGCCGGGAGGTGAAGGAGTATCCGGTGACGGTGCCCGCGACGCTGCCAGCAGACCTGCACGACTTCCTCAACAGGTGCGTGTGATTGGTTTATTCCCAATCATTTTCATCAGCTGAACCTCTTTGACCTACGACAAAATTAATATTTCAATAATTCACCGTTTTTTTATTTACTTTAAATTATTATTATTTTTTAAATTATTTAATAATTAATTAATTTATTATTATTATTTATTTATTTTAGTTTTGCATTTTTCTGATTTAATGTTTAGTAGAGCTGCCGGATTTGAGAAAAAATCTAATTGCGTTTTTTTTCAAAACTACGATTAAAAAAATCCAAGTTTGCTGTGCCTTTTTGTAATGTGTGATTTATATATCATATAGCTATAAAACAATAATAATAATAAGTAAATAAATATAGTAAGTAAATAAAAAATCTAAATAAAAACAAAAAAGAAATATTTCTCTTGCAAATTTAAAAATTGAGTATTTAATAATAATAATAATAATAGTAATTACTATTATTTTAATTACAATTCCCCCTGAAATTAATATTTCAATAATTCAGGTTTTATAATTTTATTTTAAATTATTAATTTGATAAATTAATTAATAATTAATTAAATATTTTTTATTATTTATTTATTCTGATTTAATGTTTGGTTTTTCAAAACTACGATTAAAAAAAATTCATGTTTGCTGTGCTTGTTTGTAGGGCCAGAAATATGTGATTTAATAGTAATAATAATAAATTAAAATAAATAATAAATAAAACCTAAATTAAAAAAACCTAAATAGAAACAAAGAAATATTAGTCTTGTAAAATAAAAAAGTGAGTATTAGTAATAATAATAATAATAATTAAATATTAACTCCCCTTGAAGATAATATTTCAATAATTTAACAACACATTCACATTTTCATGGTTTTCAGATAAATATTTTAAGTGTTTATAATACAAATAATCATTTTATTTGGGTGTTTTTGTTTTAGTTTTTAAATTTATTCATTTTAATTTTACATTTTTCTGATTTAATGTTTAGTAGGGCTGCTCGATTTGTGAAAAAAAAAAAAATCTAATTGCACATATTTTCTTTTAAAAATGGCGATTTAAAAAAAAATCCAAGTTTGCTGTGCTTGTTTGTAGAGCCAGAAATGTGTGATTATATATCAATATTGATATATAACAATAATAATAATAATAATACTAATCTAATAAAATATTTTAAGTGTTTAAAATACAAATAAACATTTTATTTTGAGTGTTTTTATTTTAGTTTTTAAATTAATTTTTAATTTTACATTATTCTAGGCCTGCACAATTTTTTTTTTTTCTGTTAAAAATTGTGATTAAAAAAATATATTTAGGTTTTCTGTGCTTGTTTGTAGGGCCAGAAATGTGTAATTATATATTAATATAGATATATAATAATAATAATAATAATAATAATGCTAAATAAAAAGAAATATTACTCTTCTAATATTTAAGAGTATTTAAGAAAAATAATAATTAATAATAAATAATAATTATTATTTTACGTTACAAAGGTATTTATGGTTGTATTAATTTCTGAATGTTCAAAAATTAAACCATCAAACTTTTATTTTGAAAGAACGTTGCAGGGAGCCATTAAAGCTTGACTTTAGTTGATAAGAGCTTCTCTGTGAAGATGTTTGGCTCATGTCTCGTTCTCTAATGCACATTAAGCAGATGGAGTTCATGTTGAGCGTTTAATGTCGCTCTGAGACGAGCTGCTCACGTGTACATGAACACATCTTCACTCCGAAACACACACCGCATGTATTTATTTATCAAGACACAAATGACTGTGTTTTTATGATATAGTGCAGTAAAAGCTTACAGATAATCCGTTTGTGTATTTCTGCAGGTGTGTGTGTCTTAATGACGCTGACCGCTGGCACACTCACCAGCTCCTGGATCATCCGTTCCTGCGTCCTCCGTCTCCCAAGACTGTGGCGGTGTGTCCGGAGTCCAGTCCAGAGGGTGACCCACAGTTCACACCTTTCATAGTGTTTGTCCTGTCAAATAAATCAGCATTTATTATAATAAGAATGTTTGTATTCCTCAGACACGGGCGTTGATTTTGCCTCCACGGTTGTCCCGCGCAGTCACCTCCTCAGCGCCCCCTTCAGTACGGAGGTGCAGAAGCAGTTCTCGCGCTACTACAACGAGTTCTCAGAGCTGCAGCTGCTGGGGAAGGGGGCGTTCGGGGCTGTTATTAAGGTCAGGGATGGTGTGTTTTGGTATTGATGCAGATGATATTTCTATACCATGGAGTTTGTGATGTCATAGTGACAGTATTAGGGAAAAATATTTTGTTTTTCTGTATGTATACATTTTTGGTTTATAAGTGCTTCTGCTCATACTTCTCTTTCCTCCGTTTGTGTTTTTCACATCCAGGTCCAGAATAAGCTGGATGGTTGTTATTACGCGGTCAAGCGGATCCAGGTGAATCCGGCCAGTAAGCAGTTCCGGCGGATCAAAGGTGAGGTCACGCTGCTGTCGCGCCTCAACCACGAGAACATCGTGCGTTACTACAACGCCTGGATCGAGCGGCACGAGACGCCTTCGACCGGAGCGTTGACCAGCGACAGCTCCGAGGCGTTGAGCAGCCCCGAGAGACACTCGCGACCCCCGGCTCCGTCACGCCGCAACGAACTGGGTCTGATGGACAACATCGAGGAGGACGCGCCGCCGCCCGCCCTCGCCAGCTCAGTGGAGTGGAGCACCTCGCTGGAGAGATCCACCAGCGCCAAGTGCAGCGCCGCCGACTCCGCGGACGACGAGGAGGACGACGATGAGGAGGAGGATGTGTTCTGCCTCTCCTTCCTGTGAGATTCCTGCTGTCCAATCATCATGTGTTTTGCACTGATAGCGAATGTTTGCATTTCTGACCTGGTCCTCTGGTTCTCGACACGCAGCCCTCCTGACAGCGACTCGGAGAGCGACATCATCTTCGACAACGCTGATGTCAGCAGGGACAGCTTCCTACAGGTCAGTCACATGAACATGGGATTATATTGCCTTGTGTGTTTTTGTCAAGTACGTCATGTGTTTCCCCGCAGGAGGAGCCCAGTAGGAAGGCAGCGGATCCCATAGAGAGCTCAGACTCGGAGAAGCCGCTCCTGATAGCGCATTACCTGTACATACAGGTGTGTGTGTGAACCGTGACGCCTCCACATGTGACTTCGCAGCAGTCGAACTGTGTTTGATTGTGCTCTTGTGTCTCTTCAGATGGAATACTGTGAGAAAAGCACTTTAAGAGACACGATCGATCAGGGCTTGTATCAGGACGTCAGTCGCCTCTGGAGGCTCTTCCGGGAGATCCTGGACGGTCTGTCCTACATCCATGAACAGGTGAACATGAGCACGTTCTGACGGGAATCAGACTTTGGCTGATGGGAAATGTGACGTGTTTTATTTATTTATTTTTTCTTAATTAGGTTTTAATTTTTCTGGACTTCGATTTAATAGTTAAATTAAATGTTAGTAATCAAAATCATGTTTAATTAATTGAAATCACAAAACGTATACAATTTAACAACAATTTATTTAAAGTTTCATTTTTTGGACCCTATAAAATACGCTTTATTTTTTCCCAAATTCCGTTTGAATTTTTCTGGACTCTGATTAAATGGTTAAATTAAATGTTAGTAATAAAAAAGCACATCTAATTAATTGAAATCATTAAACTTATACAGTTTAACAATTTATTAAAAGTTGAACAAAAAATACATTTTTAGGACCATATGGAATCCGTTTTATTTATTTATTTTTTTCGTTTTAATTTTTCTGGATTCTGTTTTTTTTCCCGTTTTTTATTTTTCTGGACTCTGATTTAATGGTTAAATTAAATATTAGTAATCAAAAAGCACATCTAATTAATCGAAATCAAGAAATTTATACAATTTAACAACAATTTATTTAAAGTTTAACAAAAAATAAATGTTTCGTGCCCTATAAAATACGCTTTATTTTTTCCCAAATTCCGTTTAAATTTTTCTGGATTCCATTTTTTTCCTGATTTAATGGTTAAATTAAATGTTAGTAATCAAAAAATATGCCTAATTAGTTGAAATAATTAAACTTATACAATTTAATAATTTATTAAAAGTTTTTTATATTTTTTATAAAATTTAACATTTTTATAGGACCCTATGAAATTTGTTTTTTTGTTTTGTTTTTTTTTCTCATTTTTTTTTTCATTTTTCTGGACTCTGATTTAATAGTTAAATAATGGTAAATATTTTCGGACCCTATGAAATGTTTTTTTTTTATTTTTTCCAAATTCCGTTTTAATTTTTCTGGACTCTGATTTAATGGTTAAATTAAATATTAGTAATCAAAAAGCACATCTAATTAATCGAAATCAAGAAATTTATACAATTTAACAACAATTTATTTAAAGTGTAACAAAAAATAAATGTTTCGTGCCCTATAAAATACGCTTTATTTTTTCCAAATTCCGTTTTAATTTTTCTGGACTCTGATTTAATGGTTAAATTAAATGTTAGTAATAAAAAAAAATGTCTAATTGAAATCATTAAACTTATACAATTTAACAATTTATTAAAGTTTAACAAAAAACAATTTTTAGGGACGTATAAAATATTTTTTATTCTGTGTTTTCAGTTTTAATTTTTCTGGATTCCATTTTAATGGTTTAATTAAATTTTAATAATCAAAAAGCATGTCTAATTAATTGAATTTATAAAACTTAAACAACTTAATCATTTATCAATTTTTTTTTTTTACAATAATAGGGCTCTATAAAAATGTTTTATTTTTCAGAATAATTTAATTTTTCTGAATTTATAATTTAATACAGATTCATTTTCAAAAATAGTGATAATCAAATGAAGGGATAAACATTAACAAATTATTTAATCTTTTGAAATGTAATCAAATGAATATTTAAATAATCTTTTTGCAGTTTAATAAGTGTACAGCCCTACTTTTGATTTATTAATACAAAATTCCATTTTCAGGATTCTGTGGTTCTCTCCGCTGAACTGACAGTAATATAATGTCTGTTTTATAGGGAATGATCCACAGAGACCTGAAGCCTGTCAACATCTTCCTGGACTCTCAGGATCATGTGAAGATCGGAGACTTCGGCCTGGCGACGGATCACCCAGCGAATGTGGTACTGCATGTGTTTGTCATGTGTAGAGACGATCAGATGAATAACTGCATGATCCTTTCTGTTAGCGCTGAACAAGTGCATGTTCAGACAGTGCTGTCCATCTTCAGTGTCTCAGGTTTATTCATGAGAGCGTATTGTTTTCTGATGAACACACGTGACTTACATCAGTTCAATGTGACGCGTCATGTGTGTTTCAGGCTGCAGGTAAACTGGAGGTGGAGGAAAGCAGCTCAGGGTTTGTCCCCAAACCAGATCCAACAGGTAATAAAGCCTGATCAAATGTGTTTCCTTCTTTTCTGTTCATATCATCTTTATGAAATGATTTCAGTTAATTAGACGTGCTTTTTGATTAATAGCATCTAATTTAACCATTAAATTGGAGTCATTATATATATGCGCATACTTATATACAGTTTAAAGCAGAAATATTTAAAAACCAAGTGTAGTTTTTGTGTTCTAATAAATTAAATAATTTTGCTTGTGAGTGTCTTCTTTAACCCCCTTATTAAGGAAAAACACAATATTTGATAAACGTCAAACCCTGTAATATTCGGTATATATGGGAAATATTTTAATGTATGACTTTTGTATTGCTGTACTCATATTGTTGTTTGTATTTCCCAGATAACATGACCGGTATGGTCGGCACGGCTCTTTACGTCGGTCCAGAGGTTCAGGGAAACACTAAAGCCACGTACAACCAGGTATTAAAGATCCTGCGTGTTTTACTCCATTCACATGTGATATTCAGACGTCTTCCGTCACTGATGGTGTTTGTGTCTCTGTAGAAAGTGGATCTGTTCAGTCTGGGCATCATCTTGTTCGAGATGTCCTACCGACCCATGACCACCGCGTCAGAACGCATATTTGTGCTCAGTCAACTCAGGAAAGTGAGTCTCGTCAGTTTATTTGATGTAAAATGCAGTAAAATTAGTGAAATATTATTACAATTAAAAACAGCTGTTTTCTATGTGAATATATTGTGAAATGTCATTTATTTCTGTGATCAAACCTGAATTTTTCATCATATTAGAATGATTTCTGAAGGATCATGTGACACTGAAGACTGGAGTAATGATGCTGAAAATTCAGCTTTGATCACAGCATATAAATTACAGTTTACAATATATTCACATAGAAGACACATTTTAAATTATAATAATATTTCACAATTTTTAGTGTATTTTTGATCAAATCAATGCAGCAAAAACATTAAAAAACTCTGCTTGTTTTCTTCAAATGTCTCATAATCACTCGTTCCGTTCTGTTTGTCCTGCAGGAGCCGATTAATTTCCCTGAAGACTTTAATGAGAATGAGAGTGGAATGCAGGTGAACATCATGTGACACATCCATGTTTGTGTTCTTTCACATCAGCCCTCACGTTATTACCCAGTGTTCCTGTTCCTGCAGATGAAGGTGATCAGCTGGCTGTTGAATCACGATCCGGCGCTGCGTCCGACGGCGGTGGAGCTGCTGAAGAGCGATCTTCTTCCTCCGCCGCAGATGGAGGAGTCGGAGCTCCACGAGGTGCTGCAGCACACCATGGCCAACGTCAGCGGGAAAGCCTACCGCACCATGGTCAACCAGCTCTTCTCACAGAACATCTCGCCCGTCATGGACTTCACCTACGACATCGACATCCACAAGGTAGAAGAGCCGAAAACACTGAGCAGAGGTGTATAAATCTAAAACTTCAAAAGCAGATGATTTAATGAAATAAATGTGAGCGCTAAACTCTGAAATAATCTATTAAAGCTGTTCAGGGTGTAGATGCACGAGTCTGTCCACACCAGCAGGTGGCGCTGTGCTCTTATTTATGAGTGTTTGAACCCCATCACTGGCTCTCTGTTTCTTAACCTGGTTCTGTTCTGCAGGGCAGTTTTCACTTCACCACAGCTAAACTCCAGCAGTGCGTGTACGAGACGGTCACCAGGATCTTCAGACGACACGGTGAGGGACACACACGTGCATTGTGGGTCGTGTTTCCCCTTCCTCTGCCCTCAGATTGACCTCAGACCCATGCTGGAGCACAAATAATGATTTTACATAAAAAGTGGGATTCTGGAAGACATAAAAGCCATAAAACAAAAGTGTATTATTCTGCCTCTAAAATGTAATTAGATGACCTCTCAACTAGGCTTTATGGTTTTAATTAACTGTATTATTTAATATTATATTATATTATATTAATTTTCACAACATTAAAACGCTAATCATATGGGCCTATTTTTTATTATTATATTATAATATTAATATTATTAATTTTCACAACATTTAAACGCTAATTATTTGGGCCTATTTTTTATTATTATATTATATTATATAAATATTAATTTTCAAAACATTTAAACGCTAATCATATGGGCCTATTTTTTTATTATTAAATTATATTATATTATATTATATTAATATTATTAATTTTCACAACATTAAAACGCGAATCATATGGGCCTATTTTTTATTATATTATATTATAATTTATTATTAATTTTCACAACATTTAAGCACTAATCATATGGGCCTATTTTTTATTATTATATTATATTATATTATATTTTATTATTAATTTTCACAACATTTAAACGCTATTCATATAGGCCTTTTTTATTATTATATTATATTATAAATTGTATAAATATATTTTCACAGCATTAAAACGGAAATCATATTATTATATTTTAATATGTAATGTATTATAATTAATTGTATAAATATTATTAATTTTACAGCATTAAAATATAAATCATATGGGCCTATTATTATATTATTATATTCTCATACAGGTCTATTTTATTATCATTATTATATTATGTTATATTATATATGAATTAATTGTATAAACATGAACTTTCACAGCATTAAAATATATATATTTATTTATTTATTAAACGACAGAAAACAGGCAAACAAAAGTAAATGAATCATAATTGTTTTATTACAATTAATCGTCAGCACAGAATTCATGATGGCGACAGGCCTGCGCTCAACCATAGTAAAATCACAGTAACGTACTTCCTCTTGTGTTTTACTGCTTTACTAAACCAGACGCAGTTATTACCGCCCAGTAATCTGAACAGATCCTCTTTCAAACAGGAAGTGAAGTGCAGAAGTGTCCATCAGTGAAGTGTTTACTCTGTTATTGTTCGTGCGGTTCATGTTCAGCTGAAGGTGTCGCGGGTTTATTGTCCGTGTAAATGTGGCTCATATGACGGAAATGCCGCCGTCTGTTCGCTGTCGCTCAGGGGTCAAAGGGGATGAAACGCTGCCTTTATGTGTTTATGAGCACGATAAATGTCCCAGGAAAACATGTCTGGTATTGTTTGTGTTTACGGTGAATTATAAAGCTGGTATATTGTGGAGCTGAAGGGAAGTGAAGATATGTTCTCTAATATCCTGTTAAGACAAACCGTACTTGCAGCATACTTTGTTTTATGCCTGTTTGTTTAGTTTTTTTGTATGGCTGTAAACATCAGAAATCTGAGCTGGAAGAGACTTTGAAACGAAATCTTGCCGAGCTACTCTTAATTTAAAGTAGTTAAACCGCAGTTAAACTCGCCTTCTGCGAAAGTAGCTGCTGCACTACAAGAAACTGCTTTGATGTGATTTAAAGACACAGTACATACTTGAAAAAGAGCTATTATTCTGTGACAGAAACAGTTTATTGTGACAGCGTCAACCCTAAACACACATTTACACTAAATATAAGAAATAAAACTGAAAAACTTGAAGATAAACAGTAGTTTTTAACTAAATATTTGTCTGAAAATGTTCTGGAAACTACTGAATGAATCAAATGAATCACTGAATCATTTTTTTTTTGCTTTCTAAATGATCCAGTTTGCTAAACTGAATCATGTTGTTAGTTAACCAACAACACTGGTAACATTTTGGCAAAGTAGTTTACTACACTACAAAGTATGGAGTGAATCAAATGAGTTGAGTGGATCAAATGAGTCTGTGAATCTTTCTTTCTGAATGATCCAATTTGCAAAACTGAATCATGTTATTAGTTAATCAACAACACTGATTAAAATTTGGCAAAGTAGTTGGATACTACACTACAAATATGGACTTCTGGGAGCACCAGTGAGTAATGAATCAAATGAATCATTTGATGAGTCTTATTCATTGAAATAAACTTTCTGAATGATTCAATTTGCAAAACTGAATCATGTTGTTGGTTACTCAACAAAATGGTAACATTTTGCAAAAGTAGTTGGATACTACCCTACAAAGTATGGACTTCTGTGAACGATTGAGTGAATCAAATCTGTGAATCTTTCTTTTTATATTAATTTTTTTTTTTATATTCTTTTTAAATTTTATATCAATTTGCTGAACTAAGTCATGTTAGTTAATTAAAAAAACACTGGTACATTTTTTGCAAAATTATTTGGCTAAGCAGCTACAGTTTGGACTTCTGGGAACATTGAATAATGAATCAAATGAATCATTTGATGAGTCTTTTGAAATGTTTTATTGAAATGAACTTTCTAAATGATCCAGTGTGCTAAACTAAATCGTGTTATTAGCTTATCAAAAACACTGGTAAAATTTTGCAAAAGTACACTACACTACTGTATACTACACTACAAAATATGGACTTTTGAGAACACTATTGAGTGAGTCAAATGAATTGCTGAATCACTTTCTGAATGATCTAGTTAGCTAAATGAATCATGTTGTTTGTTAACCAACAACACTGATTAAAATTTGCAAAGTATTTGGCTGCTATGCCACAAAAAATGGACTTCTATGAACGTTATTGAGTGAATCAAATGAATCATTTGATGAGTCTTTTGAACTGGTTCTTTGAAATGAACTTTCTGAATGATCCAATTTGCAAAACTGAATCATGTTGTTAGTTACTTAACATCAATGGTAACATTTTGCAAAAGTAGTTTGATACTATGCTACAAAGTATGGACTTCTAAGTGAATCAAATCTGTGAATCTTTCTTTTTTTATTGAATTTGATCCAATTTGCTGAACTGAATCATGTTCTTAGTTTAAGTAGTTTGGCACGACGATACAAAATATGGACTATGAACATTATTGTGTAATAAATCAAATGAATCATTTGAAGAGTCTTTGAATTGGTTCGTTGCAACGAACATTCTGAATGATCCAGTGTGCTAAAACGCGTGATGTTGTTAGTTACGGTGATGTTGTGATGATTGTCTGTCTCTCAGGTGCGGTTCGACTCCAGACGCCGCTGCTCTTGCCCAGGAACAGACGTCTGTATGAAGGATGTGAG
This sequence comes from Mylopharyngodon piceus, assembly GCA_039654765.1. NCBI lineage: Eukaryota > Metazoa > Chordata > Actinopteri > Cypriniformes > Xenocyprididae > Mylopharyngodon > Mylopharyngodon piceus. The sequence continues at coordinate 611,804 of CM077449.1, forward strand.
ACGGCGTGTTTCATGGATCACAGCGGCATGCTGGTGTCTCTGCCGTACGATCTGAGAGTGAGTGTGAATCATTCCCATAAAGACGCTCTCACACACTGTCAACATGCCTCGTGCCAAACCCATGAGTGAGTCAGAATGTAATATGCATAAAAATGGTCTAAATCAAGTTTTCAAAGCTTTTCTCTCTCTCGTTTTCTCTCATCAGCTGGCGTTTGCCAGATTTGTGGCCAGAAACAACATTTCACATCTCAAAAGGTACTTTGAATTTCGTGAATTACTGTCCAACGATTCACAGATTAATTCTGTTGTTATGATATTTTGATCTATTGTTGTATATAGTAGACTGCTGGTCAAAAAAATTTTTTTCAATGTTTTTGAGAAGAAGAAGTCTCTTCTGCTCACCGAGGCTACGTTTATTTGATCAAAAAACAGTAAAAATTTTGTAATATTATTCCAGTGTAAAACAGCTGTTTTCTATGTGAATATATAGTAAAGTGTAATTTATTCCTGTGATCAAAGCTGAATTTTCAGCATCATTAGTGTCACGTGATCCTTCAGAAATCATTCTAATATGCTGCTCACATAATGATGCTGAAAATTCAGCTTTAAATTACAGGAATAAATTACATTTTACTATATATTCACATAGAAAACAGCTGTTTTAAATTGTAAAAATAATACAGATTTTTGACAGTATTTTTGATCAAAAATCCTAATTATTCCAGACTTTTGAGCATCAGTATACGTGAGCGTTTCAGATGTAATCAATAGTACAGTAAATCTATAATGTGAGCTGGTGTTTGTGACTGCAGGTACAGTATCGAGCGCGTTTACAGGCCGAGGAAGCTGGATCGGGCTCATCCCAGAGAACTTCTGGAGTGTGCGTTTGACATCGTCATTCCCATCAGCAACAGTCTGATGCCGGAGGCCGAGGCCATTTACACCGTCTCTGAGGTCATACAGGAGTTCAGCGCGCTACAGGTAAATAGCAATAACGTTACCTAAAGTTAAAATAAGAGAGAATGCAGCTGTGACCGTATCTGAGCAGCGTTTCTCATGTCTATATGGGCACGTTTGGTTTTAGGACAGGAACTACACCGTCCACCTGAACCACACGAGTCTGCTGAAGGCCGTTCTGCTCCACAGTGGAGTTCCTGAAGATAAACTCACTCAGGCCTCCAACATACTGTGTGACTCTATGGTGAGAAACACACACAAACACAATCACATGTGCCACTGTGACACTACAGCAGGATTCTGGGGTCGGGGTTAATGCTCCACATCACAGTATCTGTGAAAGTTGGTTTAAAAATCGTTTTCATTATGCTGAGAGTTTGAGTAATTATTGGGAAACACTGTAAATGAAGCAACCTGTGGAGACATCTGCGTTAAACAGAGGTCGTCTACATATAGAAGGAACAGAGAGATCATGTTTTTAATGCAAAACTGAATGTGTTATTGCTCTTTTAAGATGTGATGTGTGTGAGCGTGTCTCATTCAGGTTCACCGGGTTCACATGAGCTTCTGCTGTTATGTAACCTGGAATATATTTCTGTCTCTCTCGCTTTCACCTTCACACGCAGAGTGAAAAACTGACTAAGCGCGAAGTGGAAGCCAAATTCTGTAACCTTTCCTTGTCCAACAACAGCGTAAGTCACAGGATTGTCCTTGATTCTCTGAAGCTGTGAACGTTTCTCCATTAATGCATAAGTCTTTATGTATAATGTATTCATACATTATAATGCATTATATCACTTCATAAATAATTATAAATGCCTTATAATATTCACAGATTCCTTGTTGCATCTGAAATTGGTTGTTAGTCATGTGTTTTAATGCATTACACTTCCTAAAGGTGTTCAATGAATAGATAAGCATGTTTAATTATTCATGAGATCATTAAATGCATTATAAGTTGCATTACAAGGCATAATTAATGCATTAAAAATACTTTTATGTAGATCTGTCACAATCACGATTAACTGTCATACAAATAATTGTTTAGTTCTGTTTTGTTCGTGTCATTTACAGTGCAAGCCTAATGTGTTATTTTTTTATATTTAACTTGGAATCGTATATAATAATAAAAACTATAATAAAATAGGCCCATATGATTTACATAAGTGCTGTGAAAATTAAATAATTTTAATAATTTAATAATATTTTAATTTGCTAATAATTTTATTAATTTTTAAATTGTTTATGTAATGAATTATTTAAATATAATGTCATATAAAATAATGTCATATAATATAATATTTAACTTACTAATCATTTTAATAATTTTTTAATTGTTTATATAATGAATTATTTAAATATAATATAATTTCATATGATTTAATTTAATTTAATAATATTTAGTTTACTAATTTATCTAATGAATTATTTAAATATAATATAATGTCATAATATAATATCATGTAATGTAATGTAATAATTTTAATAATTTTTTAATTGTTTATATAATGAATTACTTAAATATATAATGTCATATAATATAATATAATAATATTTAATTTACTAATAATTTAAATAATTTTTAATTGTTTATATAATGAATTATTTAAATATGTCATATAATATAATATAATATAATATAACTATATACTAATAATTTGATAATTTAATATTTAATTTACTAATAATTTAAAATAATTTTTAAATTGGTTATGTAATTAATTATTTAAATATAATATAATGTCTTCTAATATAACATAATATAATATTATGTAATGTAATAATGTTATATATAATATGTCATATATAATGTAATATAATATAATGTAATATAATATATTTAACTTACTAATAATTTAAATAATTTTTAAATTGTTTATATAATGAATTACTTAAATATAATATAATGTCATATAATATAATATAATATAATAACATTTAATTTACTAATAATTTTAATATTTTTTAAATTGTTTATATACTGAATTATTTAAATATGTAATATTATATAATATAATTTAATAATATTTAATTTGCTAATAATTTTAATAATTTAATATTTAATTTGCTAATAATTTTAATAATTTTTAAATTGGTTATGTAATGAATTATTTAAATATAATATAATGTCATATAATATAATATCTTGTAATATAACATAATATAATATCATGTAATGTAATAATGTCATAATATGTCATATAATATAATATAATATAATATTGAACTTACTAATAATTTTAATAATTTTTAAATTGTTTATATAATGAATTATTTAAATATAATATAATGTCAAATAATAGTCATATTATATAATATAATTTAATAATATTTAATTTACTAATAATTTTAATAATTGTTAAATTGTTTATATAATGAATTATTTAAATATAATATAATGTCATATAATGTCATGTAATATAATATATTATAATGCAGTCTGATTAAACCCACAAGCCTTCATTTCGTATGAAGGATGACACAGTATTGCACATTTGATGGCATTTCTATAAACACCTCCATTCAATGGCAATGGAAATTTAAACTGCACTAATATTGCATTTAACTTAAATAATTGTGATTAGATCAAATAGCCACGATCAGATGATTAATCCATAATTGTGACAGACTTAATTATAAAAGCTTCAAGTAAAGTATCAAACTTAAATAAAACTGCAGACGTCTCACATGATCAGTGTTGATGTTTGTCTCAGTTACAGACGCTGTACAAGTTCATCGAGCAGAAGGGCGGTTTGCAGGAGCTGCTTCCTCTCATTAACTCGCTCACCAAACAGAAGAGTTCAGCCGTCGCTCAGATGGCCAAACAAGGCCTGAAGGATCTAGAAGAGGTCATCAGCCTCCTCAAGAAGCTGGCTGTTAAACTACAGGTGTGACGGCCCTTTGTTTGTTCATTAGCCGAGTGTAAATGAGTGTGATATCAGTTCTCCTCTTCATCTGAGTGTGTCTGTCGTGTGTTTTGTAGGTGGTGGTGAATCTCGGTTTGGTCTATAAGGTCCAGCATCACTGTGGGGTCATTTTCCAGTTTGTGGCGTTCATCAGGAAACGGAAACGCACTGTCCCTGACATCTTAGCAGCGGGCGGACGCTACGATCATCTGGTAACACCAACACAAGTCACAGCTGTACAAAACCGACCAACATTTAAATCTCTTGATTGAACAAAACTGACCAACAATGACTGGTTTGGGCTTTTGTGATTGTCAGATCATGGAGTTTCATGGTCCGACAGGGCCCAGTCCGGTGCCGTCAGCAGTCGGCGCCAGCATCGCTCTGGATAAGATCTGCTCTGCTGTGGCAAATATGGAAGAACCTGTGAGTGTCACAGCGGTGTGATGCCAGACTTTAGTCTCGAGTGTCTGTCATTGGCCGGAATGGTTTCATCACACTGTCTGTCTGTCTGTCTGTCAGCCTCCTGTGAGCTCCTGTGACGTTCTGGTGGTTCCTGTGGGTCAGTCCTCCATGAGCAGAGCCATTAAAGTCATTCAGAAGCTCTGGGTGGCTGGAGTCTCATCAGACATCGTCTATGACGTGTCGCAGGTCAGTATTCACATGCTGTGTCGTACAGTATTATGAAATTATGAAGAAGAAGAAAAAAACTTGCTTTGATTGGTGAGTCTGCGTTCACATTGAAGAACTGAAGATAAAAACAATGAAAATGCCCTTGATTTTGCTTATTAGCGCTCAGTTCTGCATGAGACCCGCGTTCCCAGTGTGAGGGATCGGCATCAGTGCTAATGAAGCAGAGAGTCGTTCCTCATGATTACTGCCATCTCTCACATGTGCTGGACCGTTCCAGCGCTTGACTTTACAACACAAACAGGCTCAAATCTCTCTCCACATGCGGCGTGATGAAGGACATGTGGCCAAAAGCTGTGAGATGTTGGATGCGCCGTTAGCAGAGTCCACAAACACAGCAGCGGGTTTTAGAGGTCACAAAAACACGAGGCTGAATCTACAGTGGACGACGACACACAGCTGAACTCAGATCTGATGCGTAATGACACTGTGGTTTAACCTGTTAACGGTTCTGAACATAGATCTTTGTAAAAAGACAGTTACTTTTTGTGACAGTTACTTTTAAAAGTAATAAGTAACGTGACTGGTTACTTTTTTAGGGAGGAAGGCAAAATTGTAACGCATTACTTTTAAAAGTAACTTTCATAAAAAGTAACTATAATGTAATTGGTTATTTTTTGGGGAGTAACGTAATATTGTAACAGTTACTTTTTATGAAAGTTACTTTTAAAAGTAATAACGTGACTGGTTGCTTTTTTAGGGAGTGAGGCAATATTGTAACGCATTACTTTTAAAAGTAACTTTCATAAAAAGTAACTTATTAATGTAATTGATAACATTTTTAGGGAGTAAGGCGATATTGTAACACATTACTTTTAAACTTATAGGGAGTAAGGCAATATTGTAACTTTCATAAAAAGTAACTTAGTAATGTAATTGGTTACTTTTTTGGGGAGTAACGCAATATTGTAACAGTTACTTTTTATGAAAGTTACTTTTAAAAGTAACGTGACTAGTTACTTTTTTAGGGAGTAAGGCGATATTGTAACGCATTACTTTTAAACTTTTAGGGAGTAAGGCAATATTGTAACATTACTTCTTAAAAGTAACTTTCATAAAAAGTAACTTATTAATGTAATTGGTTACTTTTTTGGGGAGTAACGCAGTATTGTAACTACTTCTTAAAAGTAACTTTCATAAAAAGTAACTACAATGTAATTGGTTACTTTTTTAGGGAGTAAGGCAATATTGTAACATTACTTAAAAGTAACTTTTATAAAAAGTAACTTAGTAATGTAATTGGTTACTTTTTGGGGGAGTAACGCAATATTGTAACAGTTACTTTTTATGAAAGTTACTTTTAAAAGTAAGTAACGTGACTGGTTACTTTTTTAGGGAGTAAGGCAATATTGTAACATTACTTTTTAAAAGTAACTTTCATAAAAAGTAACTACAATGTAATTGGTTACTTTTTTAGGGAGTAAGGCAATATTGTAACATTACTTTTTAAAAGTAACTTTCATAAAAAGTAACTATAATGTAATTGGTTACCTTTTTTAGGGAGTAAGGCAATATTGTAACCGTTACTTTTTATGAAAGTTACTTTTAAAAGTAAATAATGTGACTGGATACTTTTTTAGGGAGTAAGGCAATATTGTAACATTACTTCTTAAAAGTAACTTTCATAAAAAGTAACTTATTAATGTAATTGGTTACTTTTTTGGGGAGTAACGCAGTATTGTAACAGTTACTTTTTATGAAAGTTACTTTTAAAAGTAAGTAACGTGACTGGTTACTTTTTTAGGGAGTAAGGCAATATTGTAACATTACTTAAAAGTAACTTTCATAAAAAGTAACTTAGTAATGTAATTGGTTATTTTTTGGGGGAGTAACGCAATATTGTAACATTAATTTTAAAAGTAACTTTCATAAAAAGCAACTAAGTAATGTAATTGGTTACCTTTTTAGGGAGTAAGGCAATACTGATCAGCAAACACTCATTAAAAGTAAAAAATGTTTACTGTAAAACAAATGTACTGTACTAAACATTTTATTTTTTATACAAAATATGTATTTTACAAAATAATTTGGACTCTATAAACTTTAAGTTATGTTCCAAATTTTGAAGTTGATATCACAAAGATTGAAACACGACACCGCCCACTAGGGGGAGGAGCCAGTTAAAAGGTTTTAAATGACCATTTCCATGATAACACGATGTCTGATTTTAAAGCAGTTTTCACAGGATGTGATACCTGTTTATGATGATTACTAAAATATGTGATAGGGAATAAAGGCAATAAGAAAGCGTGCCAAGCGTCCTGCTGACAATTTGTTTTATAGAAACATTTCTGGCCATTTATGGTTCTTGGTTGCTGGTGGAGTTTATGAAAGTGTGTTTTTTGGGTTTGGATGTCGTTGAACTGTGAGCTGTAGTTTCACAGTCTCAGTTTTGAAAGGTGTGTGTGTGAGATACAGCACAGAGAGACATCTGTTTCACACGGACTGAGCCGGATACAGACATCACACTGTGTTCAGGGTTGAATCAGCTTCTCTCACTCACAGACGAGTGAATGGCTGCTTACAGCTTCAGAGGTTTGACATCATTGATGCTTCCCGTGTCAAACCTACACTGGTGTCGCAGTAGTTTATTCTTTGTCAGTTCCTGCGCTTTTCTTTCTGTCTGTATCCGTCTGTCTCTCTCACACACAGCCATACAGAAGAGACATGAACTGTAATGCTGGTCTGAATAAAAAAGTGTCATTATTCTTCAGTAGTTTTTTCTTGTTTTCCAGTACAAATATCTAAACATTTTTAAGGCAAGACACCACATATACAGTACCTGTCAAAAGTTTGGAAACATTACAAATAGTTAAATCCCTCATGATTTTCACTGGGCGGCTCTTGGGCAGAATAAGCTTTATCGATCATCAAAACACAATGACTACACAATATTTTTGACACACTCTTACGAATGCAGTCAGATATGTGTGTGTGTAAACGTGTGTGTTTTTGTGCCACAGTCACAGGAAGCTCTTCTGGAACATTGCAGACAAGCTGGAATCACATTCATGGTCCTCGTGTCCGATAAAGAAGGAAATTACCTGAAGGTAAATCACATCAACACCTGCACTAGAGTTTGAAAAGACAATATTCAGAAATATTGTAGATTTGACTGAACTGACACTATCAGATGAATTTTGCGACATTGACACTGTTATTGAACTGAATTGAATCAACATTGAAAATTTGTTTCATAATTGATGAATTTTTGTAACATTGACTGTTATTGAACTGAATTGATCAGAATAATGACTCTATTGTCCTCTGTAGAGCTGCTTTACAGCTGAAGTTGAATCAGTTTTACATTTGATAATTTTTACAACATTAACTAGTTTATTAATGTAAAGCTGCTTTAAAACAATCTGTATTGTGTAAAGCGCTGTAGAAATAATAAAGTGCAGTGATTGGACTGGCTCTCTTCTCTTCCCATCAGGTGAAGTCTTTCGAGAAAGACCGTCAGTCGGAGAAGAGAATTCCCGAGTCGGAACTGGTTGATCACTTCATCCAAAAGAGCCGGACCAAACTCTCCGATGAGAGAAACAGGTGACAGACGCCGACCTTTACAGCCATAAACCAAACTAAATAGGTCATGAAAACATGTTTCCTTGTTCCCTGTATAGTTTACAACATTAATTGAGAAAGATTTTTTTCCTTGAGAAAATTTGACATGTACTGTACCTGATATATATATCCAAGTGAATCGATATTGAATCAGTTTGAATCGAGATCAGAATTGAATCAAATCGCAAGCTTGTGAATCGAAATCAAATTCATTTGTGAAATCTGTGTCAACCATGTTTCAGAGTCCAGAGGAAACATCTAATGCTTTTCTCTGTCTTTTTCTCTCATATCTGCCCATCAGAGAGATTTCTGAGAGTGCTTCTCTCCAGAATCCAAAGGGATCATCGCAGGGAAACTCAGGTACACTTGCAGAACTTTTCCTGCCCCTTAGAAAGGAATATATAATATAAAATGTAATGTACTCTTATCACGAGTCTTTTTACATGTTGGTTTTTAAGACCGTTTTGCAAGTTACTGAGCAGTAACCCAGTTTACTTATTTAATTTTTTTTGTTTTTGTTTTTATCACTATTGATTTTCAATTTTCAGTGTCAATTGCTTGTTCTTGTCCTTAGAGCACATCGAACTGCTTTGATTTGTTTAGAAGTGTGCTATATAAATAAATTTAATGAATTTTAATGAAATTTGGTGGGTGGGTGGGTTGGGTTGGTGATTTGGTTGGTTGGTTGGTTGGTGGGTTGGTGGGTTGTGTTGCTGATTTGGTTGGGTTGGTTGGGTTGGGTTGGGTTGGTTTGGGTTGGGTGGGTTAGTTGGTGGGTTGGTTGGTGGGTTAGGTTGGGTTGGTTGGATGGTTGGGTTGGTGGGTTGGTTGGGTTGGTGGGTTGGTGGGTTGGTTGGATGGTTGGGTTGGTGGGTTGGTTGGTTTGTTGGTTGGGTTGGGTTTGTTGGTTGGTTGGTGGGTTGGGTGGTTGGTTTGTTGGTTGGGTTGTTTGGTTGGTGGGGTTGGTGGGTTGGTTGGGTTGGTGTAATATGACCAAAATTCTTTTATGTTTGTTATTAAAAATAAGAACAAGGATGCAAATTACAAACAATAGGACAGATACAAGATAAGAAAGGTAGAAAGTTAATTTTTCAGCTACAGTATAATCATAATCAAATGTAAAAACAAACTCTGCATAGTCTTCACTGTATGAATTCATCATATCATTATTCAGCTCAATTCAGTTCAGTGTTGATTCAGTTCAGTTCAATAACTGTGTACAGTCCAACAATTATGAAACTAATTCAATTCAGCCATAAGCAGCTCTACAGAAGACAATAACGTCGTTTTACAGCTCAGTTCAGTTCAACATTAATTCAATTTGAATCAATATCATTGTACAATGGCAGAAAATCCAGGTATATTACTGTAACGTGTACTCTCATGGTTTACTGCTTTATCAGTTCATTAAAGAAACATTATTAAGGCACACAGTGATTCAGTGTAGTGTAATACTACACATTTTGATTGATTGACTCTTATGTTTAAAACCTCAATAGACGTTAAATGAAACTAAAGTGTCTCCAGCAGATGTTTGAATGAAGCCTCATGTTTTCATCTTCTCGTATGTTTTTTGTCCGTCAGGTCTGTCTGAGTCCCACGGGAGCAACGCCGGCATGTCCATGAACGTGAACCTCGTGACGCCTGAGAAAATCTCCGCCAGCTCCCGCCGGAGATACGAGACGCAGGTCTGCACAGGCTTTGGCCAGTGATCTCACATCTGACATCATGGGAAACATGTTTTCTTCCTCGTCTTGTGCCTTTAAGGCCTGTAGAGATTATACGTTCCCCTCACAATCGCACGGGCTTGTTTATTTAATGAATTTCCTATTAATCCACAATCCCAGTGTTGCCTTTTGACAAACTTCCCTTTGACGTTTTCACACTCCATCAAGCTATCAAACACGGAGAAAGTCTTGAATCAGTGATGCCCCATGAGAAGTGTCCTGTGTTCATTTCAGCTCAATTGCCGTTTAATTCAGCATGCTTGAGTCCTCAGGACAGCGGTGACGCCCTTCTGATGAAATAATGACTCAGACCCAGTGATGAGTCAGCGAACGTGAACCCCTGCCATCCTGCGCTCAACTTTATTATACTGCTGGTCAAAAGTGTGGAATAATTAGTATTTTTAATGTTTTTTTGAAAGAAGTCTCTTCAGCTCAACAAGGCTGCATTTATTTAATCAAAAATACATTAAAATATTATTACAATTTAAAATAACTGTTTTCTATGTGAATATATAGTAAACTGTAATTTATTCCTGTGATCAAAGCAGAATTTTCAGCATCATTACTCCAGTCTTCAGTGTCACATGATCCTTCAGAAATCATTCTAATATGATGATTTGCTGCTCAATAAATATTTTTGATTATTATCAATGTTAAAAACAGTTGTGCTGCTTCAGATTGGTTTTATATTTCAAATAAATAATCTTTCTATTCATCAAATAATCCTGAAAAATAAAATGATTTCCACAAAAATATGAAGCAGCACAACACTGATAATAATCATAAATGTTTCCAAACTTTTGACCGCCAGCGTATATATGATGAAAAGTCTGTTTTCTGTGTGTTATGAACATGAACTGATTTTGTCTTTCAGATTCAGACGCGACTGCAGAATCTGAGCAGCAATTTACAGAACAAGAGCAGCGACATCGAAGTGTTGGCTGTAAGTACATGATGTCATTTCCTGCTTTCAGATCAACACATTTACACTGATGCATTTGGCTGATGCTTTTATCTAAAGCGACATACTTTGCATTCAAGATATACATTAGTGGTCGACCAATATATGACAATATCGGCATATTTGGCATATTTAAATGATCGACAAGTTTTTCTGTTTGGACGATAAGTGCCAAAAGCTTTTATTTTGAAAGCGACGGGACTTTTATTTTGACAGCACCAAGAGCAGAGGCACGTGAGTGCAGATCCGAGCGTAATCTTTAAATCCTTGATTTCAAACTATGCTGTGCTATATCTGTTTAGACGCTATGCCTTATATACATGTGTATATACACACACACACACAACAGATTCTCCAAGTGAAGCGTAAACAGCAAAAGGAGGGGAGCGCTTGTCAGCGAGATTTACATCGTTTGCATATTTAGTTAATTACTGGTTATGTGGGAATATAGTGGTTTGGTGTTGCTCTCTGTTATTACAGTTTGCAAAACTCCCTTTAACCCTGAGTTACGGGTTCAGATGTCACTGTAGATCACAGCAGGATCTCAAGTTCAGAAAGCAGAAGCAGTAGAAGCTTTACAGACGGACTGATCAACATCGACTACAGAAACAGAATCATGCACTTACTGTATATCAGGCTTTCTGTGGGACCTGAAAAGGTCTTAAAAGGTCTTAATTCACCTTTCCATGAATTAAGGTCATGGCATTAAACGTTGCATGCGCTTCCTCAGTATTTCTGTCTTGTTTTCCAGTAAAAATACATCAAGATAGATTTACTGGAGTCTTGTTTTCTTAGAAATTGAACAAAATTGAGTTTATGCTTAAAACAGGAACAAATATATGTCAATAATATGGTATGAAAACTTGTTTTCTCTTTGAATAAAGAATATTTTTCTGACCCCATTGGTTTGTACTAGAAAACAAGACTGAGGAAATACTGAGGAAGGTACAAGGTAAAAGTTATGTCCAGAGCTATTCAAGCTATTTTTCTTTGTAATTCAACTCATTGTGTGCTTTACACAACATATTGACGTATTGTGACGTAATTTATTCCTCAAAAATGTCTTAAAGTCTTACAATGACCTTCATAAAACCTGCAGAAACCCTGATAATGAAAACAATGGTCCTTCGGTGGCACTTTCACCCTGTTAACGCACATTTTGAACACTTCCTGTTGACTGGTATGCTGTGTTTACATTGTACCACGTCCATCTGCGCTGTTCTTCAGATAAGACTCCATTGTGTCTGTAGAAGTAACCTTCACAATCTCTCCTGTCGCATTCCTCCGCAGGTCGATCTGCCCAAGGAAACACTCATCAACTTCCTGTCCCTCGAGGTTCGTGCCGCCCGCTATTATTATGAGCTATTCTCAGTAAATAGAAGGCATTCCAGTGGAAAACTGCGGAAGAGGGGGATCCTGTCTGCTGACAGCAGGACGCAGGCTTTCCTCGTGATGAGGGAAACCCTCTCCTCCAGAATGGGAAGAACAGCCTGTTCGTGTTTAAAGAGGAACAAACATGACATTACTGAGAATGATGGGAGATTTCACACTAAAACAGGCCTTTAGTTGTTCAACAGTTTAACAGTGTGACAAAAACACTCGTGCAGGGTTATTTTAGTGTCACTGAGAAACTTCAGTTTTAGTTTGAGGTATTTTAGTGCATCAAGTTAAACTAAATAAAACAAGTTTACTTTTTTATATTATATTTTATTTCAGTTAATGTTTATTTTATTTCAAGTAATGATTTTTTAAATGGTTTTAGTAATTTTAGTGCATCAAGTTAAACTAAATGAAATTGATAAATGTTGCCTTGGCAAATAGCTGAAATAAAATGTTTACAAAAATTATATTTTATTTTATTTCAGTTATTGCCTATTTTATTTCAAGTAGTGAAAATGTTTAAGGTTTTAGTTAAGTGTAATAATGCTGCACTCAAACCACACAGACTGATTCTGGATGAATTTAACACACATTATGATCAAATATGACTCCGCGTCCTTCAGTGTTTAACTCTGTTTTCTTCCTCAGTTTGACGGCGAGGAGCAGTTCAACATCAGCGTGAAGACGCTTCTCTCTCGACTGCCCAAACAGCGCTACCTCAAATGCATCTGTGAACAGATTCACCACTTCAAAATCTACAAAAGGTACAAGCCGCTTTTCCAGCGAGTAAAGTCCATTCACATCAAGAATGATAACTGTCATGATTACTATATTATCTACAATATCAGATAATAGCGTTCTGTTTATTCCAAGTGTGTGGAGTCACTTTCAGAACGATTTTTTCAGCTGATGAACGAAAAAACATTGACAGCAAATGAAAATCCATCCTGCTCTAAAATGATCATTCATGTGATCATTTACTCTCACTAATGTCATTCCAAACCTGTTTCTGATGAACACAAAAGAAGATAGTTTGATGAATGTTGGTTACTAAACCAAACTGAAACTGCCAACATTCTTCAAAATATCTTCTTTTAATCACCCTCATGTCGTTCCAAACTTCTGCGCCTGTTTTAAAAGATGACAGAATGATCATTTTTAGGTGAACTAACCCTTTAACCCTCTGGTGCTCTTCAGTCATTTTTGACCGAAAAATTGGACATGATTCGAAAAAATTAAACAGTCCAGAAAAAAAATAGTCACACTTGAATGGGAATGAATGCGAGACAGATTTCATCTAGTGGAAGCGTTTGGTACTGCGGCCAAACAAAATCTTACTGAAAGCTCATTTTTTGAGATATCAAGCTAAAATTTGGAACACAAAATGTTTTGATATATGACTGTGATTTTCTTGCAGTTTTAGAGTAAAATATGTTTTGGAAAATATGTATTTTATATAAAAATTGAAAATCGTATTTTTGTGCATTTTTCATAACTTTTTTTCACTTTTTTAAACTTTATTTTTTTTACTTCAGCAATAATCTGCCATGTGTCTTCTTTAAAAAGACACTAAACTTCAGTGTGTGCTCCAAACCATTCAAGATTTATGACCGTTTAAGTTGGAAATTTAATTTCAGGTCTATGCTCAAAAAGTGAATAAATAGATTTTAACTACTGTATAAATAGAATTTAGTACCATAAAATAAAGTCCCTTAAAAATACAAAATATGAAATAAAAAACAATATCGAACTAAAATATACTACATTCATTTCATTGAAATAATAATAATAAAAAAAACCTGTTATTTTTGACCACCTCTCAAAGAGGGTTAAAGGAGGATGGATTCTGATTGGCTGTTAATGTTTTTATCATTTATCAGGTGCATCGTTCTAAAAAGCGATTCCAATGATATCTTTCTCTGTATCGTTATTATTATAGTTGTGATATGGACTTACCTATTCTCTTATAGAGCCATTTTAAAACTCTATCATTATAGTTATCGTTCTTGGTGTAAATGGGCCTTATCAGTGTCACATGATGAAACCGCACACATCATATTGAATCTCCTGTATGTAGCATTGAGAATGATTCGAGTGAATCAGTTGTGTTCAAAAAACTATTCACTGATTCATTTGAAAATACCTCTTTCTTGGTAGCGAAATACATAAAAGCTGCTGTTCATCACAATATTTTTTGACTCTTTAATATAAATGAGGCTATTCCTGTTAGTTATACATGTATTTTGATGAATGTTGGTAACCAAACAGTTTCCATTCCCAGTGACTTCCTTTGTATGTTTGTTTTTGTCCATACAATGGAAGTCAGTGGGGTCCAGTGTTGTTTGGTTTCCAGTGTATTTCAAAATATCATCTTTTCAAGTAGAAAGTAAATAATTTTCTTACATTTTTTGGTGAACTATTGCTTTAATGCTATAAATACACTTCTGATTATAAAAATACATTATATAATTTGAGTTTTATGTGTCTATAAAGATATTGTCACCTATTTCTCGGTTTTCCAAGGTTATCTGGACTGTAGTTTAACTACTATAAATTACGAGCAGCTTTTATCTTGGAAAACTGCTGTTGTAAAGTATGTTTTGTCGGGTCTCCTCACAGACACGCTTGTTAATCTGACGGCGAGACCGGGCCGTGTTTCAAAAGCCGCTCACGTTTCCAGACCCTTTTATTGAGAATCATAAAACCTGATCCAAACGATGAAGTTCTTTAAAGGCTCTTTCTCCTGTTCTCTCACGGAGCTGAAAACATCTGTGATCATGCATTCAAGTTTTTAACTAACATTTTTCTTGTAATTCTTTGGAGAAACGGTTTTGACTTTCCTGTGTTTGGGAGATATAGGATCTTCTTGGATTCTCTAAACGGTTGTTTCTAATTTTCATGAGCTTTTCTTGATTTTTGTGTTTATTAATATCTGAAACAATCCAATAAATATAGTAAACATTTAACATTTGGGGATTTAACACAAGGTTTTCCTCATTTTAAGACATTCAAGAACATTCTTTTAAAAAAAAATTGAATTCTGCTCAAGTTAGAAAATAAGAATATTCCTATTAATATTGAACCTGGTGTGTTTTTGTTTCAGGGTCGCTGTGGTCGTTCTTTACAGCTACAGAGACGATTATTACAAGATCCTCCTCTGATCTCTGCTTTCACTGCCCTGTAGAAACGAAACGAACGGTTACGACGTCTGCAGTCAGACAAAGGTGATTTTGTACAGCGGATTCAATGCCAAAAGCTGATTGAAGGGTCCAGTAATCAATCATGTTATTGATGATTCCTGTGATGAAATCACACACAAAATATTGTACAGTCCAGAACTGAAGGAAATAAAATATTTTCCCATATCACATTGTCTTGATGTTTTTTAACATGCACAAGGTGATGTACTTTAGCATCTAAAATGAGTGCAGAATAAAATTCAAATCTCGTTTCACAATACACTATTTCAAAGCAGTATATTTGTTTATAATACCTTAACGTCTTATAGTCACATTGATCAGTTTAGAGCTGGATGATAAAAGGTCAAAGACATTTAGATGTCCGCATCAATAGAAATTTACAAAAGTGATTTTATATACACAGAAAGCACATTAAATGCAAGTAAAACATCTACTTTTAAGGTTTTTAAATACGTTTTGGGAGAATAAAATGGCAAAATGTTGGTGAAATAATGTTCCATTGTCATTCAATGTAACACATATTTATGTAAAAATTGAAACAACAAACTTATTCTGACCTGTACGTATTGAAATATATAAAAGAATAAGTGAGCATGATAAATTTTATTGCATTTTAAATGAGTAAAGAATTCTTGCTGACAAATGGGCAAAACCTAGAATAGTGGCAAAGTTTAAAAATGTAAAATTACAAGTAAATAGTCTTTAATATGGCATAAATAGTTTTTTGTTGTAAATATCCCTGATAAGATTGTTACACTGAATGACGTTTAATTTTTGCTCATAAAAAAACAAACACGATCCGTTCTGATGTACTGAAAAACAACAATTCAAAGCTGTATTACACATTGTTTTGACGCTTGAAAACCCTTTTTCGTCTTTGATATTCCCTATTATAGTTTACATTTGGAGACGATATAAAGCATCAATCAGATGAGATTTGCTGTTAGTATATATTTATGTAAATTGGGATATACATGTAGTAGTAGTTAATCATTCGTTTTGCAGCGACTGTTCAATTTTTAACATTTTGATGTCATGACATTTAATTACTATTAGCTGATGAGTTAAAATTACGCCTATGGGTTTAAGATTTTGATCGCACATCTCTAAGAAGTTTGACCCATAAGTTGCACAGTAATATTTATACAATGCATAATATCTTTAGCCAATAAAATCATTCATATTTTGCAATGCGGTTGATAATATAAATAAGGGCGTTTTCACACCTCGGTTGATTTGTTCCGAAACGGGTATTAAAATTGTTACAATTTCTTGGTTCACTTACATTTTAAATGGTATTTTTTTTTAAAATAGTACGAAGATACAAATGAAATACAGGTCATTTTACGCCGGACTGCTTCACAAACGAGGGTCAATTCAACGCTGGATTTGCACAAAAGATTAACATGACGGCACATGCTAGTGGATGAGTTGAATCAACTCCACAGCAACTACATAAATTTATCCACTAACCATTCAGAAACGTCTAAAAGTTGTAACTTCTTCCTGAGTCTCTCCATCAGTGTCGACTCCGGTTTGAACAATGTAAGGCTGAACACCGTTACTGACAATCCTCATTTTGGCTGCGTGAGATTCTCCAGCTTTGTTGTTGTTGAGCTGTTAAAGCTCCGCCCTCTTCTGGAAAGGGGGCCGGGAGCAGCAGCTCATTTGCATTTAAAGGGACACACACAAAAACGGCGTGTTTTTGCTCACACCCAAATAGGGGCAAATTTGACAAGCTGTAATAAATGATCTGTGGGGTATTTTGAGCTGAAACTTCACAGACACATTCTGGGGACACCAGAGACTTATATTACATCTTGTGAAAGGGGCATTATAGGTCCACTTTAACATTTATGACAGGTATATTAAGCTACAGACATGACAGTTCACACAATTCATTTTTATTTCAAAAACAAGTGTACACGTTACAGCCGAACATCTAGAGGATCATATTGACACGTGGCAAAGGTCAAATAAATAAGCTCAGATATAAAGCAGACAGACGGTTTACAAAATCTGTACAGCAGCTTTGGGTTTCTCTGCCAACATCACAGACCAGACAGAAATCACAATCACTTACTAGAGTTTAGTATTAATAAATAAATGTGAAAAAATAAATAAGATACTTTCCTCTACTATTTTTTTTTAATGGTTTTTGTACATTTATCAAACAACTGCATTCGCTCTAATTCCCCGCGAGCGGCTCAGACATTATTTAAAACCCTCGGAACGATAATCATGTAATTTATTCAGACTAACACACAACACAATGTTTTACTGAAGCCGTTTTTCATTTGGATAGTATGATATCAGAATCATGATGCTAATAACCCTCTTGAAGTCTCGTTTATGTAAACGTCTTCCTCAGTCCATTTATTGAACCTAAACCGCAAAAATGACTCATTCTGAATGTCACGGGTATGACATCACAACCATTATTAACATATGACAGAGGTCCACCAATCACAGCAGAGGTCATTTACATATCTCTTAAAGATACAGTATCAAAAACAGTCTGTCAGAGAGCAAACAAATTAATGTTAATGTAAATAATTTCTGCCTTTTTTGGCACCAAAAAACCTTGACTTGGTTTATAGATGAATTTGGAAGATATAAAATATGTAAACTATAAACATGATGCCTTCAGATGCTGTCTAGTTAGACGACTCACTAGGGTTCAGAACTGATGCTTGTGAAGTTCATCTGTTCACGACACACGGGAATGTTTAGTCTGGCCGTCGGGATGTTGTGTCTCTCGCTCCATCACGACACGAGGCTTAAAAGTGACTAACGATAAACTACAGGTAAAACATATAGAAATTAATAAACAGACTTGAGAGGTCAGGAAACACGCCAGTCCTGTGAGGCCTCGGAATATGTTGGAAATTCCTCTTTTCTGTGGTCCGTATGGATTTACACAATGGTAATAATTGTTCCGTCTGAACGTTTCGTCGTGGATTGACACAGAACGGCACGGAGCTCCATGTCCATGAAACTGTCGTCCCCGTTGACGCATGATAAAAACATTTAATAAAGCACGAGATGTCGAGCGTTTCACAATACTTGGTTCTTCCGCTGGAGACCGAAGCTCCTAATGAGTCGCCGCTGGATTCTCCAGCGTTCGGTTGGAGTATCCGGTCCAGATGCGGTTAGCGTCCGTGTCCGTTGGCGAGTTTGGCCCGCGGGATGGTGATCCGCTCTGCGTCTGATGGGAAGCTCATGGCGCTCTGGAACTTGTTCTCTTTGGACGGCTCCATGTACACGACCGAGTTCGTATTCACGTGCTTCTTCAGGATCACTGTCTACAGATGAACAGGAGAGAAAAAACATGCAATGTTTGGTTTTTCTGCAAAAGAATTTTCACCAGATGACTATGATAGCTATATTTATACTTTATTTATGAACACTTGAAAGTGAGTACGTTTAATAAAAAAACATTTTGAACAAAAAAGAGGAGAAAAATTGCGCTTTTTTCAGACTACAACAACGCTTCTATCGCTTGTTTCTGCTTCTTCTTTTCTTGTGTTTTGATCCAGAGATTCTGTACTCTTTCAGAAGATGTGTAATAGCGCCCCCTACCATATAACAGTGAGAAAACACAAAGCTGGAAAATTCCGTCTTTCTGTTAATTCCGTTAATATCTTCATGACTTAATTGCATTCATCATATTAGAGCTGTGCGATAAAATAGTTACATTGCGAGATGATATAAACAATCACAAAGTTGATATATACTCTACAGTATATATATCACACGTTACATGAGCGTACTGTATGTATGTGGATAAAGCTGGACATGTTTATATAACTTTATATATGCTGTGTGATAAAAGAGTTTCTAGGACGATTGGGACGATTTTGCTGAGAAGTGCATCTGCATGGAAAATGTTTTTTTTTTGTTGTTTTTTTAAAAAAAAGCTGAAAAAATACTGAGCCCCGCACATGACATTCCGGAAAAAAACAGTAGGCTAAAATCATGCGCACGATTTAGCAAATCACGGGAACGAAATAGTTAATTGCAGGAACGCAATGGTAAATAGTGCGCACAATTTAGCAAATAGCAGGAATGAAACAGTAAATTGTGCGCACGATTTAGCAAATTGCAGGAACAAAATAGTAAATCGCAGGAACGAAACAGTAAAACGTGCGCACAATTTAGCAAATAGCAGGAACTAAATAGTAAATCGTGGGAACGAAATAGTAAATCGCCGGCACAATTTAGCAAATCGCAGGAATGAAATAGTAAATCGCAGGAACGAAACAGTAAATCGTGCGCACGATTTAGCAAATAGAAGGAACGAAATAGTAAATCGCGGGAACAAAATAGTAAATCGCGCGCACAATTTAGCAAATTGCAGGAACGAAACAGTAAATCGTGCGCACGATTTAGCAAATAGCAGGAACGAAATAGTGAATCGCGAGAACAAAATACTAAATCACAGGAACGAAATAGTAAATCGTGCACGACTAAAACCATAAAAAGAAATTGCTTTAATAAACATTAACTGAAATACATAAATTATAAGAAAACTTAAACTTAATTTATTTCAGCTAGTTGCAAAAGTCAACATTTCTCATTTTCATTCAGTTTCACTGAATAAACTAAAACTAATATATAAAAATGATAAAAAACTACATAGAAATATAAAAAACTGATGAAAATGACAAAATAGCTAAAAAATTTTATTTTATAGTGCAACTTTAAAATAACAATAATAATATTTAGGTCTGAATTTCTTAATTTTTAACATTAAACTTTTATTTCGCTGATTTGCATGTAAATGAACACAGTGCTGCGCTTCACTATGAAACACGCGGCGCATTTATTATCGCGGTCTTCGTGATTTGACTTGCACTAAGCCGTATTGCGATGTCGATTTTATTTCGATATATAATTCAGCCCTATTTAGACGTCAACATGACATCAAAAGAGACTTTATTTCTTAATTCATGTTCTTTATTGTGAATAATTCATCATCAGTGACGTTATACTGAAGAATGTTTTTTTCTCATTAAATATTGAGACGCATGAGAGTGTCAGAATGGGTTGCAAATGAAGATTCATGTCGACTTCAGAAGTGTTTTGAAACAGACCCACCGGTATGATATATGAGATTAATTACCCATGCTGCAACACTTCATTTCATGCCATCTAATAAAGCTCTTGACGTATTCTCCTCTTTGAGATTTGGCAGATGACAGATTCACTCATTCCAGCATTAATGGCTCTTACGACATCATGTGTTCTTGAGTTCGGAGAAGCAGCGACACTTTTTCATTTTTCATTTTATTATTTGTGTGTTTGTTTTATGATGCTCAGTAAAGCACATTGGTCAGCCGTGGCTGTACAAATAAACTTTGACTTTTACCTTTTTGGGCGCGCTGTAGCAGGACATCTGGACCCAGTTCTTCCTCTTGTTGACCAGGACGGCCACGATGAGGAAGATGACGACGGCCAAGAGGATGCCGGCCAGAATCCAGGCTGCTGATTGGTAGATGAGCGTCATCTCCATCTGGTTCGGGACAACCTTCGATAGTCCTTTACCATCTAGACAAGAGAAGGCTAACGTAAGAAAACATCGATCCTGTAATATGGCAGTATTTCCAGTGCAGTATTCCCTCATCTAATCAGTGGAAATGAAAACAGCTCGGATCGGATCTTCCTCTGTTGTTTTCATTGGCTGCTTCGTCTCGTATTGTTCTCACATCAGTCTGATGGTCGTAAGCCAACACTTAAATAAAATCGAATTAAAACACTAAAAATTAGACATAAAAATTAATTAAAATTAAAATCAATAATTTTAAAATAAAATCAGTCGATTTAAAACCTTACTAAAAATTATACAAGTAAAATAAATAATTTTAAAAAACCAATCGAATTAAAACACTTAATAAAAATTAGACAAATTAAAAATTAAAATAATTTTTAAATTAAATCAATCGAATTAAAACACTAAAAATTTGACAAAAAATTGAAATAAAAATTTAAAATAAAAATAAATAATTTTAAAATAAAATCAATTGAATTAAAACACTTACTAAACTAATCAAATCATAAAATGTAAAATTAAATAAATAATAATAAAAAATAATAAAAAATTAAACAATTTAAAATTAAAATAAATAATTTTAAAATAAAATCACTCAAATTAAAAAAGAAATAATATTAAAAACATTAAAACATTTTTTAAAAAATGATAAATTAAAGAAATCAAAATAAAACAGTTAAACATTAAAATTAAAATAACTTTAAAATAAAATTAATAAAAATAAAACACTAAACAAATATAATCAAATCAAATTAAAACAAACATTAAATAATAAAAACATATAATTAAAATAAATAATTTTGAAATAAAAACAAAAAAAGAAAACATACTAAAAATTAAAATCATAAAAATGTAAAATTAGTCTAAATAAATAATTTTAAAATAAAAGCAATCAAAATACTTATTATACATTAACCAAATCATAAACATGTCAAGTTAAATAATACAAAAAAAAACTTTTAATTTTACATTTTTTAATTTAATTGTTTAATTTAATCAAAATAAAACTATGTAAAATAATAATAAATAATTTATTGGCAGTATTTGCAGTGTTGTATTCCCTCATCTAATCAGTGTAGGCCTAAATGAAAACAGCTCGGATCTCGGATCTTCTTGTTTTGATTGGCTGCTTTGACTCTGGATGTTGGATGTTGATGATCGGTGTCGTGTCACTCAGAGCTCATTTCTCAGACTGATGTGGTGTCTGTTCGCACCTGTGACGGTGAAGAGCGGAGGAGCGGCGCTGGTCCCTGTGCTCCGGCTCTCGGGTTCGGCCGCGGCGCTCGACAGCATCACTGGCACTGACGTTGTTGTGATCTCTGTGGACGGGAAAAAAAAACAATTTCACAAACTAAATGACTGTGGAGAGTCAAGAGAGACTCATCAATCTTATCCAACATCATCCAAACCCGCAGCCACGCCAGCCGTTAATGTGATACGGAGGGCGTGTGATTTATCCCCTGATCTCCACTGTAATATTTTTATGGGGAAAAACAAGCTGCCCGTTTCTGTGCTCGACTCCAAAATCAAAACAAAGAAAAGATGAAACATGGAGGGCGAACAATGCAAGGCTTTTTCCCTCTAAAGGAAAAGCTGACGGAGTGATTTGCTTTGAGAGCCGCGGATCAGGAAACGTGTGAATGTGCGGATATCGCTGGAATGTTTTCCTGGCTTTAGTCCGTCAGACGACTGATCGATCTCAATGACATGCCAGCGTTTGTCTTTAAACAATGCTTCATACTCAGAGCATTACACTGAGTTACTGATCACAGCCCCGCCCCCTGCTCTGATTGGAGGAGCCGAGCAATCAAAAAACACTTACTAAAAATTAATAATAAAAATAGTTTTAAAATAAAACAAATCGAAATAAAACACCTAAATTAATTAAATAAAAAAAATAATAAAAATAATTTAAAATAAAATAAAAAGAAAAATTATTTAACTAAAAATAAATTAAATCATAAAGAATGTAAATGAAAATTATTTTTTTTAATAAAGGCAATCCAAAAACACTTACTAAAAAATTAATTAAAGTCATAATAAATAATTAAAATGAAAGCAATCAAAATTATAAAACACTTACTAAAAATTTTATTTAATATTAAAATAAATAAATAAACTTAAAAAGTTAAGAAATAAATCAAATCAAACAATAAAAAATAATAAAATAAAACACTAAGAATTTCATGCAAAATAAAAATAGAAAAATAATTTAAAAAGAAAAGCAATCAAATAACACACTTACTAAAAATTAATAAAATTTTAAAATAAAAATAAAACACAAATTAATTAAATAAAAAATAAAATAAAATAAAACACTAAAAATTAATGAAAAAATCAAAATAAAACACAAATTAATTAAATAAAAAAATAAAATAAAATAAAACACTAACTAAAAATAAATTAAATCATAAGAATGTAAATGAAAATAAATAAACATTTTTTTAAGTAAAGGCAATCCAGAAAAAAAATTACTAAAAATTAAGTCAAAAAAATAATAAATAATTTTAAAATGAAAGCAAATCAAAATAAACCACTTAATAAAAATTGTATTTAATAAAAAAAATGTAAAATGAAAGTAAATAAATAAACTTAAAAGAAAAGTAACAGAAATAAAACACTTACCAAAAATGTATTAAATCATAAAAATATTTTCATAAATAATACTAGAAAATTAAGCACTAAAAATGAAATAACACAAAAAATTAAGCCTAAAATAAATAAATACATTTAAAATAAAAGCAATCAAAATAAAACACTTACTAAAAACTAAATTATAAAAATGTAAAATTAAATAATACAAGGGAATAAAACACTAAAAATAAAAAAATAAATATATATAAAAATGCTAAATTAGAACAAAAAAATAAATAAAAACAAAAATAAAACAGTAAAAAAAAAATTAAAATTAAAATAAATAAATAATTTTAAAATAAACAAAGTTTGTGAGTCCCTGATCTACATTCAATCATCTCTATAAACACTTATTTCTGATTATTAAATGCAGCATCTTGTGTGTTCTTGTGGTAAAAACACTCTTCAGCACGCTAAACTCAGTGTAATGCAGTGATCACGACGGGGAATGTGGTTTGTGTGGTGGTGGACACACGTACCCAGGCACTGTGGGCAGCACTGGCCCTTACGCAGGACAGGAACCCTGCAGCCGGCGGCCGGACACTGCTGCGAGAAACACCGGACGCTCCCGTTCTGGCAGGTGCAGCTGGTGCAGGCATTGGACTTCCACGAATCCCCGGCCAGGAGGATCTCTCCGGTGCTGGAGACGCAGTATTCCTGTCGGCTGCTGTTGACGGGAAGGAGCGGCTCGAGTTTGTCCTCTGCGGGCAGAAACACAGAACATGACCATGATTCACTGCAGTGACCACATGTGTTCGCAGGAACGAGCCTTTAAATGAGACGTGCGTGACGGCCGGCGGACGGACACATGTGTTTCGTGCCCTGCGGTTCACGCGTAAAACCGTCCGCTTCGCCCCAGCTGCTTTATTGAGAGTAACTCGACTCTGTGTCTGAAGAAGCACATGTTCATGAAACGGACCGCAGTTAACCAGAGACTTTTATGACTTTACATTTTATTATTCAAGCTTTATTACCTGCAAACTATATGAGAGTTTTCTATTCTATTTTTATATAAACAATCAAAATAAAACACTTTTTAAAACTGATTAACATCATAAGAGTGTAAAATTCAAATAAATAAATAATTAATTTAAAATAAAACACTAACATTTTATTAAATCATAAGAACTGTGAACGTGTGAATGTCGTTAAATTACTGAAATATTAACTTGAATGAACTTCTTTTTATTACATATTGTGTGCTCCTAAAACACTTAAATTAAATTAAAAATTAAATCATGAAACATGTCCAATTAAAATTGGAAACAAAGCAAAATATAATACTTAAATGTTAAAAATGTTCAGTTTAAAAATAATTTAAAAATAAAAACTAATACACATTAAACACTTACTAAAAATTAATTTAAAAAAATAAAATAAATAATTATATATATATAAAATTAATACATATTTAAAAATATAAACAAACTGAAATAAAACAAAAAATATTAACATCATTAGAATGTAAAAATAATTTTAAAAACAATCAAAATAAAACACTACAAATTAAAAAGCATAAAATATGTAAAAAAAAAATAAATAAGAACAATCAAATTAAAACACTAATAATTAAATCATTAAAATGTAAAATTAAAATAAATAATTCAAAATAAACAAATAAAAATGAAACTTACTAGTAATTAAATTTAAAAAATGTACAATTAAAATATTTTAAAAAACTGAAATAAAACAAAAATGATTAACATCATAAGAATGTAAAATTAAAATGAATAATTTAAAAATAAGATCAAAATAAAACACTAATAATTAAATTATAAAAATGTAAAAAATTAAAATAAATAATTTAAAATAAAACAAATTACTAATAATTTATTAAATCATAAAAACCCTAAATATGAGAATGTCGTTAAATTACTGAAATATTAAGTTGTGAATGAACTTCTCCTTTTTATTACATATGACGTGCTCCTTTTATGTTTGCATTTTATTATTCAATTTTTATCATCAGCAAACTACTTGAGAGTTTTTTCTAATCTATTTCTCCAGAGATTGTGCATATATATATTATTCAGACATTTTGACCTGACCATGTTTTGCTTAAGTGTTATCTGACATAATTAAGATTAATTTTTTTCTGACACAGTTTAACTCTGAGATCTTGTCATATTTTATTACCATTTTTTTTAAACTACGTAGTGAATAAACTGTATTAATGAATGAAATGTTCAAGGTGTCTGAATACATTTTGGTTTGACTGTGTATATATATATATATATATATATATATATATAGTTCAGTCATGAAACTCTAGAGGGCGCAGGCTGATCGGTCGTTTACATGCAATCCGCAAGATCTGATTGGCCTCTGCTGATCCTGCAGCCAATGAGATTGCTCAACATTTAAATAGTCTGGTTCAGTGTTTGCTGTAAGCTGGTCCTGCAGCAGATTTCCTCTAACCCCTCCACCTCCCCAGCTCCACCTGCCTAGATCTGCTACAGGATTGATGTGTGTGTATTTATGCAGCAGCAGCAGATCTTACAGGCTCACAGCAGCATGTCTGTGTATCTGTTAGCAGTAGCAAGTCCATACTTGCCTTGCAGCAGCAGTGTAGCAAATGCTTCAGGGTTAGTAATGCGGTTTGTGACCTCGTACCTGGGCAGACAGAGCAGCAGCTGTCTTTGCTCTTGACGGGTGCGTGACAGAGAACAGGAGGACACACTTCAGCGTCGCAGAGCACACGTCCCTGTCTGCAGGTACAGCGTGTGCATTCGTCCAGACTCCACGTCTCTCCTTCCACGTAGAGTTCGCCGTCCGGAGCGCGACACACCACCATGTCCATTCCCTCCGGCTGCCCGCTGCCCGACTCGTCTGCGTCAAAACACAGAGAGATATCAGCATATTACAATGAGTAATGATGCTGAAAATTCAGCTTTGATCACAGGAATAAATTACACTTTACTATATATTCACATAGAAAACAGTTAATTTAAATTGTAATAATATTTCACAATTTTAAAAGTTAACTAATCTTGAAAAGTGTTGCATTACATTTAGATCTATGGCATTATATTTAGATGGTGGCATGAAAGGTTGCAATGATGAACATTGTAGCCGATCACAGACATGTTGTTGCAACACTAATGAATGCTTTCATCATAACTAACAGTGCAAACGTGATGAAACTCGTTTCGTTGAATAAAACGGGAGTTTTGGCGCGAGTCACTGATAAACTCGAGCTATTTGATTGACAGCTCCAGCGATTGCAAAGGGAGCGTTCTTTGATCGCTTTCTATGTATAATTTAATCACCATTTAAATAACAGATTATTTTCATCCTACTAAGAGAAACAACGTGAAGTTGAGCGTTTAGTCACTGGTTTGATTTACTGACACACAGACAAAGATCATCTGACTGTACATGAATCATTAATATCAGATCAGGCATTAGAATTAACACAGGTACTCACATGTTGTTGCATTACTGAGTCTGTTTGCGCCGAAATGCGATTGATTTTCCAAAGAATCCACAGTGAAATGTGTCGAATACAAATAAATAAAGCTCAACTGAGACATTCACATTGTTGAAAATAAATAACCATATTCCTAGCATTAGGATCCTTTGAAAGGTAATGTTATTTTAGTCCTGTATCGCTCTTCTCTCCTCCTCATCTCACTAACACACCAGTGGGCGGGGCTAACGCTGCAATGATGAAGTAGGCGTTGATTTCTTCTGCGGAGGCGGAGTTTCAACTATCAATGACAGGATCAGTCGTTCACTGGATCTGGTGTCAATAAAAGCTTTTATTGGACTAACGAGGAAGTTTTCAGTTCTGAAACTTACAGGATATTCTTATACTGTGACCTCTTAAATATCAAAAGCTCAAGGAAAAGCTGATTTCTCAATTCATAACCCCTTTAATGGCATCATGTCTAAGGATTTTATGTTTGTTCGGAGCATTTTATTTTGTAAACGAGGCACAGTGTAATGGAGAGTTCGCAAAGAATCTTTTGTTGACAGATGAAGCAGCGACTGTATTGGATCCGACAGCAGCTGCATCTCAAACCGTCAGTAAATGATTTCATAATGCTCTGTCTGTAGATGACGGTAGTGTACCATGACAGATCCGTGTGTAAGCGTGTCGTGAGAGGTTAGGGTGTGTTGAACGTACCCTCACAGCCGGGGCAGCACTGCTCGGGTCGCAGCACCGGACGGGCGCAGGTTGGCACCGGGCAGGATATCAGCACACACATCTCACGGCCGGCGTGGCAGTAACAGTCCCGGCAGCCGTCGTGCCACCCGTCACCCTCCTCGAAGCGCCGCCCGTCCGCCGTCAGACAGAAGCTGGAGGAAACCGTGACGGAGGCGCTGGTGCTGGAAACACGCCTGTCTGCGTCTGACCATCATCACAGCAAAGAAAAGAAGATCATTACAAATAAACGTCACACTTTATATTAACTATGTTAATATTTTGATTCAATGCACTAACTGTGTACATACATTGTCTATACATTGTACTAAAAAAAAAAAATCTGCATGTCTGTGAATTAATTTTTGTATTTCCATATATATATTTTACCCCATAAGCTATTTAATAAAAAAAATATTTCTATAAACTAAAATATAATAAATAATAAATTAATTAAAACAAATTACAGTAAACATTACAGTAAAAATATGTATTTCACATGAATAAAAATATGAGCCTTATAAGATTTTTACTGTAATGCAACCGAAAATTTTAACTTTATTTTTTATTCTCACTAATGACTCTGATCTGATCATTGCTGTAATTTTTGACTCTATTATGGTTAAACAAAATACTGTAATCAGTGTTATTTTACAATCATTGATATACTATTATATAATATTTATTTTTATATTTTGAATTTCATTTAAGTTTTAGTAATTATGTATTTTTTAAAAATGTCTATATAGTTTTTATTCATTTTTATTTCAGTTGTACTTTGTTATTTTAGTACATCAAGTTAAACTAAATGAAAATGAGAAATGTTGCAACTAGCTGAAATTTTATTTTATTTCAAATAATGAAAATGTTTTTTATGGATTTAGTTTTAGTTGATGATGATAACCATGAATGCAATTTAAAAAAAAAAATTAAAGGCAGTACAACTAAAACTCTTAACACTTGACCAATGAAATATGTCATCATGATAATATCATTAGTGTAATATGAATATAATATCCTATTATAATCCCCGTCTCCACCTGAAAAAACATCCTCTAAACGGCTGATATTTTGCCAATAATGAGTTTATAATTATGCTGTGGATCAACTGAACTGAATGAACCAGTTAAATCAACACACACAACTGCAAGAAAAACCAAAGGCACCGTCCACGTGTTTATTTGCTTCCTTTAAGAGTGTTTTAGTGATGGTGAAATTTTCATCTCTCTAAATATTTAAACAGTTTGCTGAAAACTGATCCAGATGTTTCAAAATAGCTGCTCTGAGTTTACGACGTGCGTGTGACCGAACACAGGACGAACATGAGCGCCGACGACTAGAAATACACTGCGCAAACACACTATATTTACACAGAAACACAATGAAGGCATGAAACTGAGTTGACACAGTTAAAATAACCTGCCCACAAACCACTCATGACCTGCGAACAAGTCCTTTAAACTTGCAAATAAGTATCATCAGGTGAAAATGACTAGAAATCAATCACTCTAATAGAGCTACTCTGAATGCACTCAAATTATATGCATTCACAGCGTTTAAAAGATGTGATGTACATGTGTGTGTGTGTGTGATATACTGTATATAATTTATCAATCATTTGTCAGAACATTTTGGAAGCCTCTTGATAAATGAGGCCTCATGACCTCTGACCTCTGACCGCTCCTACAACTGTCCCACAGTCCTGATCTGAACCTCCTCCTCCACACACTCACCTTCGCACTCGCAGATGCTGCAGCCCTTCCTGCTCTTCCTGTAGCCGTCGACGCAGTGTTTGTCGCAGGTGAACGGCGGACACCTGACGCAGCGGCACATCTCACAGCCGTGTTTGTTCCTCCTGTGGGCAGAAACAAAAGACACGCCATCAATATCCTGTCAATAACAGATCATGTGACTGGTTCACCAGTTCAACCAGCACTATCCAGCCTGTTGTGAGCTGGTGATTAACAACAGAAGCGCAGCTCTTGATTCCTGTTTCTAGGTCAGACCCTCTTTAACTTCTAAGGACAGATGAAAGCACGTCTCACGATACCTCATAATAACGCAGGACACTTTTATGCTTCTAGCGTCGTCATTCATTAAAGTTTCGTCGTTCTGAGTTGCTGTTTTTGAGGCGCGATACACCGGATCCAGATGCTCAAACGGGTCTAACGGGCATCTGGTTCTGTTTTATTCTGCTGTATATGAGCTTCACGAGTCCAGATAAAAGCAGAAACATGTCGCACCTCTAGTGCCCTCAGTAGTGCACCACCAGTGTGAGTTCACTAACAAGAACTAGTGGACAATATAATGATGACTATATTTAATACAACTTATTGAGGGTAAAAATTTATTTATTAATTATTTATTTATCCTTAAATGTCAATTTTATATTTCTTCTGTAGAGCTGCTTTAGAGTTGAACTGAATTTGCTTCAAAATTAATGAACTTGCAACATCGACACTTATTGAACTGAACTGAATCAACATGAACTGAGCTGAATAACGACACTATTGACTTCCATAGAGCTGCTTTACAGCTGAAAATAATTAAATAAAATTAAATAATATTTTTCTATAATAAAATTATAGATTTTTCTATAATAAAATTATATATATATGAAAAAAATATATTTAAATAAATATTAATTTAATTTATTATTTGATTAATATTAATATTAAAATATTAATTTATTTAATTAATATGTATTATAGAAAATATTAGAATAATATTATTTTATTTTATTTTTATTATTTTATTAGACAATAATTATTTAAAATCAGAATGTATCATTCACTATGCTGGAACAAGAGTAAATGACTATTTCTGTTAATTGGCCAGGAGGGAACAATTAATTTTCTTGTTGATAATAATGAACAACATTTTGTCTTATTATTAGCTTCACAAAAAAGTCTCATGATTTAAGACAAGTTATATATTTATAAAACTTGTTCAAATCACTGTCAGAATGAATAACTTGACTTAACCAATGAAATACCAGCCTAACATGTTTCACTCGCATTCACTAGCCAATCAAATCGCAATAAACAAACCAAGACCCGCCCACATTATTCCCCACCATATCCAGTTTCACAGTCACAATGTGGAAGTTAAATGTCTTTAACTTCTGAGCTGATAAATTGAAGGTTCAAACCCCACATGAGCTGATTCATGAACTATCACTATTGATCAGGGCTGCTAATGAGGGTAGATGAAACTTTAATGAAGATGAAACTTCATTAACTTGTAATTCTTCATGAATCAAACACGTCCCCTCACTAGGCAGCAGTACAGTAGCGGTTCACTGCTGAGACAGCATGCAGCCGAGGTCTACAGTACACAAACACAGCCGTGACCCTCCAAGCTTTAACGTTTTCACTCAGGACGACTGCTGACTCGACACATATTCCAGCGGCCCCACCGACGGCCCTTTACGTCCTGTCAAATCCAATGACATTTTAGCCCCATTGAATAGGGGAAACGATTTAAGACCCCTTTTGTGTGGAGTCCGACTCGTTCGACTGTGTAAAATGTCAATGTAAACAGTCACTTGTCCTCTGTGACATGCAGGACTCAAGCAGGACTGGAACTGTTCTTAATCATTCATATGGACCATAATTCAGTGCTTCAGAACCATGGCTTACATATTGAAGAAACACTGAGAAAAATGCTATCACCATGATGAAATTATATGATAATATGTGATTAGATTTAAAGTGCACAGTGATCACAATTGTGGTGACTATCAACACTATTATAAATCACGTCAGGCCTAATTTGGACAAAAATTCAATGCAATTGTTTGCAAAAAACCCCTTAAGCTAAGAAAACCTTATAAAAAATTATAACTATAAACACATTATTGAAAACGGAACCAGCTACAGATATTTAACAAACAGAAGAGGGTCATCTTCTTCAAATGGTCATGATCTTTGGGTTTGTTTCCAGATCTTTGTTGCATCTGTTTATCTTACTGGCAATAACCGCCAGCAACAAACTTGCTCAAAGCAGAAGATGATCTCGACATGAGCCACTATAAACAGGGATTTCCTCCAGAGCGAGATGGAGGGACGGGGCTCAGAGGACTCAAACTTCTAAAAGGCTCTTCTGAAATGATCCAGGAAACCCTCTGTCCCCCCGAGGGAGCTCAAATCCTGGGCATCCAGTGAAAATCTATCTGCTCCATCCTCCACTGGGGGCTCGTGGTTCAGATACCAGTGGAATCACACCTCGCGCTCACATACAGCCGCTTTTGTGTCGACGTGCATTTGATCGTTGTGTTGACACGGAGGGACGGTTTTGAAATGAAAGCATGAGTATGAGGAGAGCAAAGCACCCAGATGTTTGACCAGGTTCACGGATTACAGGGGGTGATGGGGGGGGTCAGGCTGTTTAACCCTGAGTAAACATTGTTTTAACCCCATGATGAGGTTGCTTTTAACCCTGGATCATAATTATTTAAATCACTTATAACCTAGGGTTAAACAATTTGTATTTACACAGAGGATAGCACTACGTTTAATCCTGTGTTAACATTATTTTAATTTCTTTTTACCCTGGGTGAAATGTTTTACACTTGTATTTAGACAGAAGATAGCACTGCAATTAACCCTAGGTTATCATTATTTGGATCACTTTTAACCCTGGTTAAAAAAAAAAAAAAAATCATACATTTATTTAGACAATGGACAACACTACATTTAACCCTGGGTTAACATTATTTGGATGGCTAAAAGTGATCCAAATAATGTTAACCCAGGGTTAAATGCAGTTGTCCACTGTCTAAATAGTGTGAAAAAGTGTGAAAAAAATTAAACCAGGGTTAAAAGTGATCAAATGGTTTCACACTTGTGTTTAGACAGAGAATAGCACTGGGTTTAACCCTGGGTTAACATTATTTTAATCACTTTTAACCCTGGGTTAAACAACATTTCACACTTGTATTAGACAGAGGATAGCACTGCGTATAACCCTGGGCTAACATTATTTTAATCATGTTTAATGCTGGGTTAAATAACGTTTCACACTTGTATTTAGACAGAGGATAGCACTGCATTTAACCCTGGTTTAACATTATTTTAGCCAGTGATGAGGTCACTTTTAACCCTGGGTTAAACAACGTTTCACACAGATATTCAATCAGAGGTTAGTACTGCATTTTACCCTGGGTTAACATTGTTTTAACCCTGTGATGTGGTCACTTTTAACGTTGGGTTAACAATGTTTCACGCAGATATTTAGACAGGCTTAACACTATTTTAACCACATGATGAGGTAATTTTTTAACCCTGTATAACACTATTTTAACCCTGTCCTGACATCACTTTTAACCCTGGGTTAAACAATGTATTACATTTGTATTTAGACAGACGATAGAACTAGGTTTAAACTGGTTCAACATTATTTTAACCCAGTGATGAGGTCACTTTTAACCCTTGGTTAACACTATTTTAACCCTGTACTGATTTCACTTTTAACCATGGGTTAAACAATGTTTTACACTTGTATTTAGACAGAGGTTAGCACTGTGTTTAATGCTGGGTTAACATTATTTTAACCCTGATGTCACTTTTAACCCTGGGTTTGACACTTTGAAAGAGGTAAACGCTGCCTCTACCTCTGCATTTTAAAGTTCTAGCCAGGTGTAACCGGTACCAAATAAATGTAAAACGATGCAGCATTACAGCAATTAACCTCATTAAAAATCCATGTGACATTTATAAATATATGCATAAAGCAAACTTCTTATAATTCAGTACATTTGGGTCTGAGATGAAGATACTGGTTATGAATCAGACCACAAGATGCTTTCTGCTGGGTGCAGAGATATAAACTTACACGTATCCATAAGGGCACGTCTTGCTGCAGGTCAAGGGCCGGCACTTCGGTGCGGATACGCTACATTCACACACTTCACAACCGTAGTTGTCTTTCTCATAACCCATGGGACACTCCAGAGAGCAGTACATGGACACATCAGGACAGGTTTCATCTGAAAAAAAACAACAACAACAATTATTTACATACAAAAGATGATCAGTGAACAGTCAAGTCAAATTTATTTTCATAGTCAGCTCAAGAAAAATTAGTTTCATGTAAATGACTTCTAAATTCAAATCTTTTTATTTGCAAAGCCTTTTCATGCTGCAAGTGGTGCGGAAACCCCAAACTTTATTTTTAAAAACATAATACTATTGCACATTTGCTAAGAAATGTGTGTAATTCTTTGGAGCAGTTTACAATCCCATGAGCACCATGATGGCCAAACGTCCGACTGACCCCCGATACTGACTTGAATTCACATGAGAAAAAGCTTCGGAATCATTTCTGTCATGGGGAGGATTGTGCAGATTTCTGAGGTGGATTCGTGTCTGAGATCATTATTTCTTGAGTCAGTGTTTGCTTGTGTTGCGGGCTGTTGGCACTTTCTCAAACACAGACTTGGGAGTATTTTGGAGCGGTTTGCACGCAACACAGTTCTCATGGGTTTGTGTGTGTTTTTGCACTCACTGCTGACACACTGGCACAGCAGACAGCCGCTGGGATCTTGTTGGAAGCCGAACGGGCAGTCGTGCCCAGAAAGAAAGCAGTTTTCCAGCGGTGGGCAGAGCAGTGGGCTCACCGTCTCATATGACGGCTCTAGAAGAGAAAGTTAAATAGTTTTTGTTTCTGTTCACCAATTCATGGCGCTATCAATGAGACACTTCAGACGAAAAACAGTAAAGCTAATCTTCAGATTGAAGTGCAGTTGGTTTATGGTTTAAAAGCATACAGAATCCAGCTGATGTTAAGGCAGAAGTGTTTCTATTTCCTCTTCTGCTCTCCAAGGCTGCATTTATTTGATCAAAAATATGGTAAAAATTGTGAAATATTATTCCAATGTAAAATAGCTGTTTTCTATGTGAATATATAGTAAAGTGTAATTTATTTCTGTGATTAAAGCTGGATTTTCAGCATCATTACTCCAGTCTTCAGTGTCACATGATCCTTCAGAAATCATTCTAATATGATGATTTGCTGCTCAAGAAAGATTTCTCATTATTATCAATGTTGAAAACAGTTTAATATTTTTGTGGAAACCTTGATACATTTTTTTTTTTTTTTTAGGATTCTTTGATGAATAGAATTATTAAAATAATATTAAAAATAGGTATTCCCACATGGTTATGTAATATAGAAATCATTTCTGAGTTGAATTTCCAACAAAAATATGTAAACCGCTACTGACATACCAACAACTCATATTGGGAAATAAGATTTTGGTCACACCACCCACCACTAGATAAAATTATCCAAAAGACATTTCTTCTTGAGAATAACATGCACTAATAAGGTCCACAATAAGACCAGGAACATAAATTAGGGATTTAAAGAGATTGATTTCACATCGACTATTTTCTACTTCCAGATCATCTAAGATTTATAACTGTGATGCAAACTGCTCAGAAGTTTCTGGTAAATACTGGTGCGTGTTGCAAGAACTGCGTGTTGAAGTGAAACTTTAGATTCATCTGTTGTTTGGCACAGATCGTCATGAGCCGCTCTGGGGGTCGTTCGCTCCAAACGCATCCTTACAGCGCTGTGCAGTTTAACTGCAAACAGAAGCGTCCGGTTTGCATCGATTACACATAAACACAGCCGCAATTACCACGCAGCGGTCCTCCTCATCTGACAGCCG
The DNA here is from genome assembly GCA_039654765.1 of Mylopharyngodon piceus. Taxonomy (NCBI): domain Eukaryota; kingdom Metazoa; phylum Chordata; class Actinopteri; order Cypriniformes; family Xenocyprididae; genus Mylopharyngodon; species Mylopharyngodon piceus. Next base: position 647,196 of record CM077449.1, read on the forward strand.
TGATGAACGAGTATTGTTGAAATGAAGCAAAGTTGCACAACTGCTTTTCTGATTTCCTCTATCACCTCATGCACTGACCTCAAAATCAAATCAAACACGGCCGTCAAACCTCAACAAGATGCTTTTCGTCGCTGGGATGCCACATGTGCAGCCATCAACTGCAACCATGTTGGCACGTACAGAGGTAAAGAGGTGTGACTAATTATTCTTCCAGAAAATAATAATGTATAATTAAGGACAGCAGGTGGCTTCCATTTGGCTGGTCGGAGCAGTAAAAGGCAAAGCTTCTGTAGTCCACAGACGCCTGCTGCTCGACGCTATTGAGCACACGTCAGTGGAACGTCAGTTTGAGCTTTAATGGGCTGCGTGTGTGTGTTTCAAGAGCTCCAGATACAATAAACCTCTGGCAATATCTGCAGCTACTGCTAAACAGAGACAGATTTCAGCCTGCAGCAGGAACTGAACCTGTATAGATATATATACACCGTTTAGGCATAACATTATGACCACCTTCCTAATATTGTGTTGCTGCCAAAACAGCCCTGACCCGTCGAGGCATGGACTCCTCTAGACCCCTGAAGGTGTGCTGTGGTATCTGGACCAAGATGTTAGCAGCAGATCCTTTAAGTCCTGTAAGTTGCGAGGTGGAGCCTCCATGGATCGGACTTGTTTGTTCAGCACATCCCACAGATGCTCGATTGGATTGAGATCTGGGGAATTTGAAGGCCAAATCAACACCTCAAACTTGTTGTTGTGCTCCTCAAACCATTCCTGAACCATTTTTGCTTTTCCTGCTGAAGGAGGCCACAGCCACCAGGGAATACCGTTTCCATGAAAGGGTGTACATGGTCTGCAACAATGCTTAGGTAGGTGGTACGTGGCAGGACCCAAGGTTTCCCAGCAGAACATTGCCCAAAGCATCACACTGCCTCCGCCGGCTTGCCTTCTTCCCATAGTGCATCCTGGTGCCATGTGTTCCCCAGGTTCCCCACGCACACGGCCATCCACGTGATAAAAAAAAGAAAATGTGATTCATCAGACCAGGCCACCTTTTTCCATTGCTCCATGGTCCAGTTCTGATGCTCACGTGCCCACTGTTGGCACTTTCGGCAGTGGACAGGGGCATCCTGTATGCAAAACTCGCTCAAATCCTTACGCTTGCCCTTTTTTCCTGCTTCTAACACATCAACTTTGAGGACAAAATGTTCACTTGCTGCCTAATATATCCACCCACTAACAGGTGCCGTGATGAAGAGATGATCAGTGTTATTCACGTCACCTGTCACTGCTCATAATTTTTCCATAAAGTTTAATTCCCTCAGTTCCTGATAATGTTTACTATCTCTCTCCGTCTTTTGTGAGGTCATTTCCTGTTCGCCGCTGGGTCAGAACCCCCACTGAAGGGTCGTGATCTTTGTGACTTCGTTTGAATAGTTGGAATATCTTCAGCATAACAGTGACGTGTCGACACGTCTCTATTCACACTCGATGTGTGAATCACAAGCGTTGTGAACATGCATATGTAAGCGTCGTACCCTCACAGAACGGACAGCATTCTCCAGGGATCTTGACGGGATTCTGGCAGCTCTGTTTGCAGGCCATGGCGGTGCAGTGCGGCTCTCCGTCCACACACTGGCAGAAGGTGCAGTCGTCTTCCTTCCACTGCTCCTCGTGCGCTCGCAGCTTGTGATTCACCCAGCAGCTCGCCTTCGTGCTCTCCGCCGACAGCAGCTCCACATCTAGAGTTCACAAACACAGGAAAAACGCGTTAGCATTAGCAGTGTTGTTACTGTTCACTAAACATTGTTCTTTCTACGTTTCTGTCACCTGATGGAGTTTGGGTTCCTTGCCACTGATCAGTTGGGGTTTAAAATACACCTAATATTTAGTCATATTATTGATTTGACTTGACTTGAACGATGATGACATCATTGCTTTATAGCTGATTCGACTGTTTCATCATTGATGAATCTTTGCAACATCGACATATATTCAATATGTTATTGAACTGAATTGAATCAACATAAAACTGAATTGATTTGAATAATGACACTGTCTTTTAGAGCTGCAGAATTTGATTTTGTCTTACATTTGCATATTTATTACGGTAAAGCTGCTTTGAAATGATCTGTATTGTATAAAGCACTATAGAAATAAAGCTGACTTGACTTAAAAATAAAACTTCAAAATAACTGTAGTTAATGTAAGTAAAGCTGAAATAATATAAATTTTATATAATAGATTAACATGAAAAAAAACATAAACAACCATTAGAAATATTGCCTTGAAATATGAAGTAATAAAATTACTAAAACTAAAACTGAAATAGATATAAAATAAAACTAAAATGAAAACAAAAACCGAAAATACTGTATAAAAATAAAAGCTAATTCAAATTATTAATAAATATTATAATAGTATATACATTATGCATTACAAGAATAATCATGATTATGATTTCATGATGACGTTTTTATTTTTAGACAAGAATATATTTCTATCTCAAAGGTATGAAAGCTTATTTCTGCCATGGAATAAAAATATAAAAAGGTAATTGCGACTCGTTAAAATTGCACAGTATGATTTTTTTTCTCTCGCAATTCTGACTTTTTTTCCTCAGAATTCTGCATGCGGTCAGGTCAAGTTTCGAAAATTCATTTGGAAATAAAACAAAATTGTGAAAAGTAAACTCAGAATCCCCAGAAAAAAGATAGAATTGCAAGAATCAGGTTAGTCTCATTGAAACTTTTAGTACAAGAGCACAAATTTGATCTGTTGACCACAGTTTATCCCACAGAAACTGTTTTGAGTTTGACCTTTAACCTTTAGGAGCACAAGGTCCCAGCTGTAATGCACAGATGACTGAAATCTGAGCCGCTCTTAAAGCTGAAGAAAGACGTTCTAAGAGCTTCTACAGGTTGTGTTAACAGATGAAGCTCTGGCGGGAGGTGACGTGTGGACAGTTAGCCGTCAGTAACCGTGTGTTCGTTGACCTTTAGTGTGTGTGAAGAGTGTCACTGCTGAATATGAGGCTGATCTGCTGGTATTGGTGACCTGTCATCAAAATTAATATTTTTCCTCCTTGTGTAACTCATCATAGTTTATCTTTAATCGGAATCAACTATAAGAGACTGGTCTAAGATGAAACCATCAGCTTCCAGCTTTTATTTACATTTATGCATTAGGCAGACTTTTTTTCCAAAGCGACTTCAATTGCCGCTACACATTTACATTTGATCAGTTCTTGATTTCCCTGGGAATCGAACCCATGACCTTTGTGTTGCTACCGCCATGCTCTGCTCTTTGAGCTTCAGGAAATGTGCTTAAATCAGTGCAAATGATACAATCAAATGGGTGGCTGATTCATTTCTTGTAGCTCAGCAGTAGAGCGTGGCACAAGGTCATGGGTTCGATTCCAAAGGAATGCATGCCTTAAATAAAATTTAGGTTGCTTTGGATGAAAGCCAAATGCATAAATGTAAATGCACATAAAACAATTCAATGAAATAATGAAAATAAAACGTATTTTACACAACATTTACTCAAAATGCACAAAAAAGAAACCACTAAGTAGAATCTGGAACTGACTTGTTCTCAGAATCATCCAGGCTTAACTTCTTACATGTTTCTGTTCAGTTAATAGCACATGCTGTCAGACCGATGTGACAAATCAAGCTCAAGCTGGACTGATGATGTTCAGTACCTATACAGACGGGGCAACATTCTCCTTCAGGAACGTAGAAGTTCTCGCAGTCCAGCTCGGCACAATCGGCTTTGGAACAGAACGATACTCCACCTCGACACTGACACAGCCAGCACAGGTCCATACGATACACCTCGCCCTCCGCAAACTCCTTCCCGTCATGAACACACCTGGGAGAAACTACAGAACAGAGAGTGTGTTTGGACTGTCTTGATATATGTATAATTTAGACAGACAGACAGATATAGATAAGTGATCAAATTCAAAGAGGAATCAAATAGAGTATCAGTGAATTGAATTTCCATTTCCATCTTTCATACTTCACTGTGGTTGACAACTGAATCAACTGCTGTATAATGGTGAGGTGTGTTTAACCTTTCATTAAACTAAATCTACATAAAACCAAGAAACACAAGCATTCCCCCCAACTGCGCTCGATATATCAGTGAGCTCAGCACTTTTGCGAAGCCTCGGGCGCAGGATCCCAACAATCCGGCCAGCTCCGCTGAGGTGGAATTCTCAGACGTGGCATGTGAAGCCGTGTAATTGGTGTTCACTCACGCACAAACGCACACTTACACATGTGAGGTCAAAGAAATGCAGCAGCCGAGGCCAGGAGAGCTCCTGTACGGAGAGCCGGTAAGAGCCGGAAACCCTCACTGTCTCCAGACCCCTCGGCACATGAACAATAGCTGCTGTACGGCTCATTAGAGACCCATAAAACCCTGCGCTCAGGAACGCCACCGTCCCCCAGACACAAAGACATACTACAACAGAACATGATATTACTGCGGTTTTGGACATGGTACCGTGCTATTATCAGGGCTTTTTGGACATTCACCATGGCATTACGGTGTTCTTTTCCAGTATTTTCCAGACCTGAGCTGACGTTAACAAATGGGACCTTTTTGTAAAGTGTTACCGATTACACACACGACTCTTTCTTTGTAACACAATCTCTCTTATTCTCACACACTGACTCAAGACACACACACACATTCCCATCAGTGACCTATTGAACCTTCCCATCAACCTCTCCTTCTGTTCTTCTGACTGATGCATAAGCAGTTTTTCCTCCGCCCGCTGCGCTTCTCCTTAAGTCCATTAGTTCCAGGAGGCAGCACACATTTAGCACCGGGCCAAGAGGCCAACGCGGGAATTTGGATTGTTGGTAAAACGGAATATTTGACGCTAAACCAGAGTAAACACAGAGGCCCTGCCTCACTGACCCCACCCCTTTTTCACACCTCATCACTTCCTGTTTGTCCAGCTCTCACAAGAGGACCTCAGTGTTTCATGTAACTAGAAGCACCTCCTGACCAGCCATGATGCAGCAGGTTTCCAGTGCCAAATAACACGTCTGTCCTCACTGACAGTGACCAACAATTACTACGGAGCCCCTAAGCGGTCATGGTGATCAAAAAAATATGAGATGACAGCTTTCAATGCTCATGCATTCACTCTCAAAACTTCTGCGTGCTCTCACATAAGTACTGTGTTCACCCGAGGAACTTTGCATTCACACGTAAAACATTTGTGTTCTCTTGCAAAAGTATCATGTTCTCCTGAGAAACTTTGCATTCACATGCAGAAGCATTAATATAAAATTTATCCTCTGACCTCATATTACTTCCATCACATAGTTTCTATAGGGAAATGCAAAAGTTTTGCGAACGAATGCAAAGTTTCTTGGGGAAGCGTAAAAGTTTTGTGAACGGATGCAAAGTTTCTCTAGGAAACAAAAGTTTTGCAAATTAATGCAAAGTTTCTCTGGGAAACGTAAAAGTTTTGTGAACGGATGCAAAGTTTCTCTAGGAAACAAAAGTTTTGCGAATTAATGCAAAGTTTCTCTGGGAAACTTAAAAATGTTGTGAACGAATGCAAAGTTTATCTGGGAAATGTAAAAGTTTTGCAAACGAACGCAAAGTTTCTCTAGGAAACAAAAGTTTTGTGAATGAATGCAAAGTTTCTCTGGGAAATTTAAAAGTTTTGCAAACGAACGCAAAGTTTCTCTGGGAAACATAAAAGTTTTGCGAATGAATGCAAAGTTTCTCTGAGAAACATAAAAGTTGTGCAAACGAATACAGCGTTTCTTGGAGAAACGTAAAAGTTTTGTGAACAAATGTAAAGTTTCTCGGGGAAACTTAAAAATTTTGCGGACGAACGCAAAGTTTCTCTGGGAAACTTAATTTTGCGGACGAACGCAAAGTTTATCTGGGAAACGTAAACGTTTTGCGAGTGAACACAGTTTCTTGAGGGATTGCAAAAGTTTTGTGTACGAACGCAAAGTTTCTCAGCTAAACATAAAATTTTTGCGAACTAAGGCAATGTTTCTCTAGGAAACAAAAGTTTTGCGAATGAATGCAAAGTTTCTCTGAGAAATGTAAAAGTTGTGCGAATGAACACGTTTCTCGGGAAAACGTGAAAGTTTTGCAAACGAATACAGCGTTTCTCTGGGAAACGTAAAAGTTTTGCTAATGAAAGTTTCTCGGGGAAACTTAATTTTGTGGACGAACACAAAGTTGATCTGGGAAACGTAAAAGTTTTGCAAACGAACGCAAAGTTTATCTGGGGAATGTAAAAGTTTTGCGAGGGAACACAAAGTTTTTTGAGGGAGCGCAAAAGTTTTGTGTACGAACGTAAAGTTTTGCGAGCGAACGCAAAGTTTATCTGGGAAACGTAAAAGTTTTGTGAACGAATGCAAAGTTTCTCAGGAGAGCACAAACGTTTTGGGAGAAAATGCAAAAGTTTTGCAAGCTAAGGTAAAGTTTCGCCAATGAACACAAAGTTTCTCTGGGAAACGTAAAAGTTTTGCGAACTAATGCAAAGTTTCTCTAGGAAACAAAAGTTTTGCGGATGAACGCAAAGTTTCTCTGGAAAACGTAAAAGTTTTGCGACTGAACGCAAAGTTTATCTGGGAAACGTAAAAGTTTTGCGAACAAACGCAAAGTTTATCTGGGAAACGTAAAAGTTTTGTGAGTGAACAAAGTCTCTTGAGGGAGTGCAAAAGTTTTGCAAGCTAAGGTAAAGTTTCGCCAATGAACACAAAGTTTCTCTGGGAAACTTAAACGTTTTAAGATTGAACACAAAGTTTCTCAGGAGAATGCAAACATTTTGAGAGAAAATGCAAAAGTTTTGTAAGCTAACGTAAAAGTTTTGCGAGTCAACGCAAAGTTTCCTGGGGGAACGCAAATGTTTTGCAAGGAAACAGCTTTGTGAGCAAACGCAAAATTTTCTTGAGGGAACGCAGAAGTTTTGTGAAAGAACGAAAAATTTCTCGGGGGGAACACAAAAGTTTTGGGAGAGAATGCAAAAGTTTAGCTAACTAACGTAAAATTTTGCGAGCAAACGCAAAGTTCCTCTGGGAAACGCAAAAGTTTTGCGAGCAAATGCAAAAGTTTTGGGCAAGAATGGAAAAATATTGCAAGGTAACGTAAAGTTTAATGTAAAGTTTTCCCAAAAGTTTCTTTGGGAAGTGCAAAAGTAACTGCGAACACAGAGAGTTTTGTGAGTGAATGCAAAATTTCTTGAGGGAATGCAAAAGTTTTGCAAGCACAAAGTTTAGAAGCAAACACAAAGTTACTTAGCAAAATGCAACATTTTTGGGAGCGATTTACTTTAACAGTTGATTTAATTTATTTAACAAACGTAAAGTTTCTTGGGTTTTATGAAAGAACACACGAGCATTGAAATATAATTTTTCCTCCCACCATATTTATTATATTTCCATTCTCATAAAACTTTTGCATTTCCCCCATCACTATGTCTCATTAAGAGCTCCGTAAATCACAGCAAGAAAACAGAGACGGACTAAATCACTGTTGATGGTTGCAGCTGGTTAGCAAGAAAACTTGCTTTAAACGCTGATTAAATTAAGAGTAACATGGAATGAAGTTGATTTCAGAGTTAATATAATGGAGGTTTTTGGGCTGTCACTGCAACATAAAGTGTCTCCAAACACTCAATACAAACAGCTCTTTACCTCTTTGGCATGTGAACGTGTGGCAGCAGTTTCCCGGCGCTCCGGTGCCCTCTTTAACCAGCACTGCTCTGTGCCCGTCGCTGCAGTCCGGAGGAGGCGGGCAGCGGGAACACGTGCACTGAACAGGTGCCGTCGGGCAGCATCCGGCAGGCGGCGTATAGCTACGGGTCAGGACTGAATCAGACGGGCAGTCAGGGACGGGCAGCGATGGGCACGTGATTCCAGCACACTTCAGAGCATCTGAGAACAAACAAACACACACAGGTCAGATATAGTAACGGTCACACATCTTCCGCTGAGTGAACATACTGTTCGGAGACGGAGCGAGAGGAAGGACGCTCGTGTTGCAGGTTTGGCAGATGTTCGTCCTGTCATCGGCTTTCACTCACTGACAGTTTTAGAGCTTCCTGAACCCAGAACACTCGTCTCCACGGAAAGCTGTAAACATCAAAATCAAATACTTCCCTACTATATAGTATGCGAAAAAGTCTCTTCTGCTCACACACACAATTCATTCATTGGTTCATTCATTCATCAGCATCATTGAGTCTCTCCCGGGCCGTGAACACTCTCCTCATTGACTGCATTGTGTATTTTAATTCCCTCATTCCGTGCGGTTGGGAATATGATGCTCTGATACGGCTGTGGAGACGCTGGTATTCTCCAGGGTTTATTTTGGACGCCATTCAGGAAAAGAAAAGTAGGAGATTTGGTTTCTTCGCCGTGCTGCTATTACAGGAGCACTAACAGAGGCATTTAAACATTGTTTACTTCAGGTTTTAGTGGAAATGAAACAGAGTGAGTGGCATTAGAAGAGCAGACAGAGAGGAGAACAAACACACTTATCTGACAAATGCAATGACAGCTGCACAAATCTCTCACTTTGCTAATGAGGGAAATGCTGCATAGTTGATTTATATTTAACAGTCCTTATTAAAGGAAGAGGACACCACTAAAGATAACTGATGAATATGAGCAATATGAGTGTCTCGTCTTCGCATTATGGATGACAGGAGATTTTTTGTTCATGCTCCAAAACTCTAGAATACACAACAGTACCTACTAATATTAAAGAAGCTCAGTTCAAGACATATATCTTTAGGACCACTTTTATTTGATTTTTTTCTTATTATGCATGTTTTTCGGTTTCTGTGTAAGCACCTTGAGATGCATAATAAAAGTTATTATTACTTTCTGAACTTTTTTACATTTACTTTTATGCATTTGGCAAATGCTTGTATCCAAAGCATCTCACAATGCATTTAAGGTATACATGTTTTTAGTTCATGCATTCGCTGGGAATCGAACCCATGACCTTGGGGTTGCGAGCACCGTGCTCTACTGTTTGAGCAACAGAAATGCTGTAGAACTTTTTTATTGCTGCAGTTGCATTGCCATGAGCACTGAAATAACAGCTAACAATTAACAACATTAAAAAACTGGCATTGCGATATTTTGATTTTCTGCAATAAATATTGAGATATGAATAAATACAGGAGTTTTCACCAGATGACTTGAATAGCTTTATTTGGAAAGAATGAATCATAATAGAGTTAGTGGAGTGATTTTGATTTATAAAATAATAATTATCCTTATTTTTATATTATTAATAAAAATTATTTATTACTTAATTATTTAAAATTAATTTTATTATTTTTGATTATTATTCAATAAAAATAGTAAACAAAACAAGAAATATATTATATATATAATAGTGAAATAAAACTATAAAAAATATAAAAATATGCTTTGCCAGTTTCAGAGTGAAGCTCGGCATTATTTTTTATTATCAATAAAAAATGTATTATTTATTATTAATTATTTAATTATATTAAAAATATTTTATTTTTATTATCACTATTAGTCACCATCAACTGTATGAAATGCGTTCATAATTTTAAAGCGTTATTTTTTCCAGTATCTAATTAATTAAATTAACACATTAATTTGACAGCCCTAGTAAAAATATAACTGTTTACAAACTAAACCAGTTGCATAGTTCAGAATCCTCTGTCCAATGCAGGCTGGGAAAGAAAATAAAACAGAATGAAATTGCATAACATGATTTGTCATCTTCCAGAAGTCAGTGGCTTTACTGATGGTGTTCCCTGGCTTCAGCTGTGGGGCCCCGGTCCCCGTCAGACCCTCGTGCAACCTGATGCTGGCCGAGGATGTGCTGTAAGAAGAGCTGCTTTATCCAGCAGCGTCTGACTGAGCCAATCACACGTCTCAGATCTCTCCGTTTCAATCCTGGATAATCTCACATAACTAGAACAAGACGGCAGTCCCACTATACTGGTGCACACACAACGGGGCCGGTCCCCAATAGGTTTCTGGGTCATAAAGACGATTAATTGACAGCAAATTAGGTTGTTTAAACCACCAAAACAGGCACAGAATAGAGTCAGTGTGTGCGCGGCTCATATTTGGGTAGGAAATGTGACGGCTGCGATTGAGCCACAGAAACTGCTGAATAAATACATATCTGTACCGTAGTGTTTACTTTAGCTCCGCTCCACACAGAGCTCACATTGATCAACTTCCTCTCTGAATATTGTCACAGAGGAAAATGACGCTCACGTTAACGGCAGAACCGCTGAATTCATCTCTGTCCTGTGGCTGAATGAATTCATTAAAACACCTACACAAGTACTATGGTAATATCATGGTTTCTAGGACACTGCAGTGTAATTTTGAATTACCTTTTATTTTTATATTTTTAGTTTCATGTTGGTTTTAGTTTAATTTTTAGTAATTTCCTTATGTGCTTCTGTCATTTTATTCGTTTTTTGTTTATTTTAAAATGCTATTTAGGTTTAATTTATCTAATTATTTTAGTTTTAGCTTTAGTTAGTTTTAGTTAATAAATGTAGTGCTTCAGCTTAAACTTATTTCAGTTCATTGCCAAGGCAAGTTTTTCAACTAATATTTACATTTTATTTGATTTCATCTTTATTTCAATTAACAGAATCTAAAGATGCACGATTAATCGTTAAAAGATTGTGATCTTTTTGTTCAAAAACACTGATTCATCCAGTAATGAAGCAAGTGAAGTCTTTTTGAGTGAGTCATTGAATCATTCATTAATGAGATTCATTCAAAAATACTAATTTATCCAGTAATGAATCAAGAGAAGTCTTTATGAGTGAGTCTTTGAATCATTTGTTCAAGAGATTCATTCAAAAATACTGATTCATCCAGCAATGAAGCAAGTGAAGTCTTTATGAGTGAGTCTTTGAATCATTTGTTCAAGAGATTCATTCAAAAATACTGATTCATCCAGCAATGAAGCAAGTGAAGTCTTCATGAGTGAGTGATTGAATCATTCATTCAAGAGATTCATTCAAAAATGCTGATTCATCCAGTAATGAAGCAAGTGAAGTCTTTTTGAGTGAGTCATTGAATCATTCATTCAAGAGATTCATTCAAAAACATGGATTCATCCACTTACAAAACAAGTGAAGTCTTCATGAGTGAGTGATTGAATCATTCATTCAAGAGATTCATTCAAAAACGCTGATTCATCCAGTAATGAAGCAAGAGAAGTCTTTATGAGTCAGTCATTGAAATATTCATTCAAGATATTCGTTCAAAAACACTGATTCATCCATTAATAAAGCAAGTGAAGTCTTTATGAGTGAGTCACTGAATCATTCATTCAAAAGATTTGTTCAAAAACACTGATTCATCCAGTAATGAAACAAGTGAAGTCTTTATGAGTGAGTCATAGTTGTCTGTTCAGAACCGTAAGAACCGTGATCTCTATTTTAAACAAAATAATCGTGACTCTCAATTTCTCTAACAGAAGCGTTTTTAATAGTTTTTGTTTTAGTTAACGATAATAACTCTGGTGCATTGCCATAAAGCATTTAATGAAGTATAATATATTTACCATGGTATATGAATATAGCAATAATACAGTATCAATATTATTACCGTAATATTATTATTAGTTAATATTCAGTAATATTATAGATTCAACTGCACTGACAAAACAATATTGAACTGAACAAATGTTTGCTTTGTAACTATCTGTATTGTGTTAAAGCTGACTTGACTATCATGATAAATATCAAAGTACCACAGTATTACCATGTTTTTCTAATGGTACCATGGTAATACTATGGTTTTTCAGATGCTATCATGTTCTCAGAAGGACAGAAATTAATTCAGAGTGTTTCAGCTGTTATCGTGAGCGCCATGTTTCTCAACAACAATATTCAGAGAGTCTAAAGAGTCTGAATCTTCACAGAAGTTTCTCCCAAGAAAAAGACTCACACGTGTTTCCTCTAGAGTTTCAGAAGAGATCTGAACAATGTCTCAAAGTGCGCTCAGATTTATCTGCTTTTATATTTTGGCATCTGCAAACTCCATTAATGACATTATGTAACGTTTTCATGCGCACCATTATGTGCATGTTTATATGTCTGCAGACTGATTCAGTAATGAGCATCAGAGGTCAAAGCAATCAGAGCTCATATTGTCATTCAAATGTGATTCACGGCGTCCGTCTCCAAGCCTGATGTTCAACAATTATGAGCGTGAGCAGGAACGAACACAATAGGTCATGGACAAATTCAGCGGCTAATGCATATGCCATTATTTACCTTCTGTTTGGGGGCTCGTCCGGGATAATTAGCTAGTCGTCGGTGACACAATGGCGTCTCTCGCGTTCGGCACACAAAAGCACAAAGGCTTCATTTAAGGTGCTTGATATATTCAGTCCTGAAAATGGCTCAAATGTGTCACGGGCAGAATGGTGTAATAATATAAAGTGCCTAGCAACACTAACATCACGTCTGGGCAGCAAACACACACACACATGCATGCATGAAGCCTCCAGGGTAAGCGGAAATTGGTTTTATAAGCGCAGAAAGGCCCTTTGTAAACAATGCATATATCTGAGATCTCAGACGCTCTTTCATGAAAGTGAAGCGGCTCTTTGTAAACGTGTTTTTCTTTGCGCGGAAGGCACAAGGGCGGCAGTCTTCCTCCGTAGCGTGCCGCTCGCAGGCAGAGGAGGCTGTGTTGACAAGCAGGGTTTACTCATGGAAAAAGCGCACAATGTGCACTCTGTTCAGAGACTGACTTTGGATGCTAGTCAGCGCAGAACAAAGCCGTCTCAGTCCAGCCGCCCCTGTGTGGCTTTTTTGGGGTAAGTCCTCTGGTTTAACATCGATTTTCAGTTTAGTTCACGTGAAGAGACACAATGAGACGAGCTCCTCGCTGCAGTGCCAGCCGTGACTTCAGCAAAACACTGGAGTGAAAGATTGACAAAACATGAGATGGCCTTCACAACCTACTGTACCTCTGATGTGTTATTATTATAATAACACAGCCAAAAATGTTATGATTATATATCAATATGACTATAATAATAATAATTATAATAATTATTATTATTATTTTCATCATCATTATTATCATTACTATTGGGTATTTATTAATTTAGTATTATTATTATTACTAAATAAAAATATTAAAATAAGAAATATTACTATTGTAATATTTCACTGTAAAATTGCGTATTTAATCATAATAATAATAATAATAAGCAATAATAATTTTGGCTTAATTTCTTCATTTTCAAGTGTTAAACCATCAAACTTTTATTTTGCATGTTTATTTTGTCAGTTGTGCAGCACTTTTAGAGATGTGGAGCAGGATTTACTTCAGAATGAGTCGCTCTGAGACAATGAAAACACCGAATTATGAGTCTGAAAGTGACAAAACATGAAATGCCATTTGCAACCTATTATACTTAATGCAGAAGATTTTGCGAGCAAATGCAGTTTCTCAGAAGAATGCAAAAGTTTCACAAAAGAACAACAAACAGTTTTTCCATCTTATATTTTTCATGTCATCACCATGTCCCTTTAGGTGCTTCATACAAACCTCTATGACTTTCTTTCTTCTGTGGAACATAAAAGATGATATTTTGAAGAGCGTTGGGAACCAAACAACACTGGACCCCACTGACTTCCATTGTATGGACAAAATGTTTTCTATTGCATTTCACAGAAGAAAGAAAGTCATACAGGTTTGAAACAGCATGAGAAACATCATTTGTGGGTGAACGATCACTTTAAGACCAAACAGAAGCCTCCGGTAGCGTCAGCAGCACATACGGGACAGTTTCACATCGTGTCCTTCGTTAAACCATCAAACTTTTATTTTGCTGGTTGTGTTTTTTTAAATGCACATTATAAGCGACCCAAACTCACAGCGCTTGAGTTCAGGTGGAGCAGCGTTTACTGCAAAACAAGCCGCTGAAATCACGTATAAATGAACACAGTGCTTCACTCTGAAACATGCAGCGCATATATTTATTAATTAAATCAGCCTTTGATAATTGCACTAAGCCATATAACGATGGATTCATTATACTTTGATTTGGATTCAATTTTTCAGTTGACAGCTCTATTTTTCATATGAATCGCTTTTCTAATAGAGGACGTCCCGAAATGTCTCAGTAAGGTTGTGTCAAATTTAGCTCATTTTTGGGGTCAAATTTGCACTGAACTACAGCTTAGTAAACACACAGACACACACACACACACACTGGCAGAGCAACAGTCTGTCCTTCAGGTCTGTGTTTATGTGTCGTCTGCTCAGACACTGACGCTCTGAAGAGTCTCGACACAAAGACACGCTGAGCGAGCAGAACTGATGAAGACGTTTCATATGAACCGGCACTATGATGCTGTCAATGGCACTAATTTAAATGATTTCATCAGCAGAAGCGAGGCCAAAACTCACTTGTGCTTTTATATTTCAACCCATATTAGCAGGTATTGCAAGCGATCATTCACTGTCTGACTATATGCCACACAAACTCTTGCTCTCAAGATGCTGTATATCTGTTGTGTAACAGTCTTTCACTGGTTACAAATTATGAAGACAAAGTGGGAACAGTATTTGGGATTTTTCCAATAAAAAAATAAATAAAATAATAAAAATAAAATAATAAAATAACATAAAAGAATAAAAAAAATAAATAAAAACAAACAAACAAATAAATAAATATATATAAAAAAAATGTAAAAAAAAAATAGTAAAAAATTTAAAAAAAATAAAATAAAATACACTACCGTTCAAAGGTTTGGGTTTGGTACAATTTTATAATGTTGTTGAAAGAAGTCTCTTCTGCTCTCCAAGGCTACATTTATTTTATCAAAAATACAGTAAAAATTGTGAAATATTATTCCAATGTAAAACAGCTGTTTTCTATGTAAATATATAGTAAAGTGTAATTTATTCCTGAATTTTCAGCATCATTACTCCAGTCTTCAGTGTCACATGATCCTTCAGAAATCATTCTGATATGATGATTTGCTGCTCAAGAAACATTTATGATTATTATTAACGTTGAAAACAGTCGTGCTGCTTCTGATTTTTGTGAAAAACGTGATACACTCAAACGTTTTGGGTATGCAAAATTTATTTGAAATCATTTAGATTAATACTTTTATTCAGCGAGAATGCATTAAATTGATCAAAAGTGGCAGTAAAGATTAAAGAGTAATGATGCTGAAAATTCAGCTTTGATCACAGGAATAAATTATATTTTACTATATATTCACATAGTAATTCAAATTGTAACAATATTTCTTAATTTTTACTGTATTTTTGATCAAATAAATGCAGTCTTGGTGAGCAGAAGAGACTTCTTTACAAAATATTATACAATCGTATCGACCTCAAACTTTTGAACGGTAGTGTACATACATACACACATACATTAAAAAAATCTCCATGTAGCCTCTTTAACAGATGTGCGATTCACCTTTCATCGAGAGACTAACAGATACCTGATCATATGTGCGCCGCATGTGGCGGAAACCTGGTTTTCAGGGACGAGTCTGTTATATAAGCTCCACACTGAAGCGTTGATAACAAACAGACACTCACATCCCACTCGAACAGTCGTGCAAACAAGCTAATGATCAACAGATGTGCGCTTGAGTAATCGCACACAAGCAGCGCTCAGTGTTTGGTTGCTGGAAGGGCCGTCGCTGAATGAAAGGAGCGGCAGAACCAAAAAATCTTGTTTACTGTATCGCTGGACAGATTCGCAGGTCCGTCTCGGGTTTGACAGTTACAGTATGAAGTGATTACTCCACTGAGACTGTACGCTGAAACTAAACAACATCAAGCCTTTTACAAACTCTGAGAATAACAGGCCAATCGCTCTTCATTCAGGGAAACGGATCATGTGATGCATTGCAACATCTATTATTACAAATTCTTTCCAGGTTCATGTCAACAGCTTCACTTTGATTACTATTATAATAAACCAGGAGAATAATTAGGTGTTGAGAGAATAAAACTATAGTACTGAAGTAAAGCTCACTATCTAAACAAGAGACGCTGTTAAATAAACTCAACATGCATTAAATGATACTGGACTGAAGTTATAAATACTGAATCAGGAACGATATATTGCTGATTGACATGAGAAATGATTATTAAAACATCTGAGTGGAGCGACCGAGACGAATGTCACAAGACATGAAACTTCAAAAATGCTATTCAGAGTTTTGATTCTGAACAATGAATGAATATGTATATGCTACTGTTCACGTGATTGGGATTTTTGTAATGCTCAACAAGGCTGCATTTATTTGAACAAAAATACAGTAAAAATGATAAAATATTACAATTTAAAATAACTACAGTGCAAAATTATGAAATATTATTACAATTTAAACTACAGTAAAAATTGTGAAATATTACTACAATTATATTACAATTTAAAATAACTACTTTGTGAAATATTACAATTTAAAATAACTACAGTAAAAATTGTGAAATATTACACTAAAATAACTACAGTAAAATTGTGAAATATTACAATTTAAAATAACTACAGTAAAAATTGTGAAATATTATTACAATTATATTACAATTTAAAATAACTACAGTAAAAATTGTGAAATATTACAATTTAAAATAACTACAGTACAAAATTATGAAATATTACAATTTAAAATAACTACAGTAAAAATTGTGAAATATTATTACAATGTAAAATAT
The DNA here is from genome assembly GCA_039654765.1 of Mylopharyngodon piceus. NCBI lineage: Eukaryota > Metazoa > Chordata > Actinopteri > Cypriniformes > Xenocyprididae > Mylopharyngodon > Mylopharyngodon piceus. The sequence goes on from CM077449.1 coordinate 663,917, forward strand.
ATGTTTTCTATGTGAATATATAGTAAAGTGTAATTTATTCCTGAATTTTCAGCATCATTACTCCAGTCTTCAGTGTCACATGATCCTTCAGAAGTCTTTCTAATATGATGATTTGCTGCTCAAGAAACATTTATGATTATTATCAATGTTGAAAACAGATTTCTGTGGAAACCGTCATACATTTTTTATTTTTCAGGATTTTTTGATGAATATAAAGTTCAAAAGAACAGCATTTATTTGAAATAGAATCTTTTGTAACATTATAAATGTCTTTACTGTCACTTTTGATAAATTAATGTGTATGTGCTGCTGAATAACATAAGTAATTTCGTTTTAAAAAAATCTTATTGATCCCAAACGTTTGAACAATAGTGTATGTCTGTTATGTATTATTAAAGAGATTATGTTTATAGTGCATTATAGAGATTTTACCATGGTAAAAATTAGCATCAGGTAAAACCGTGGTAAAAAAAAATCACTGTGGCTTACAGCTTCTATAAAATTATTATTTACAGTATTAATTGTTCCCACACTAAAGCGATGCATGCAGAAATCATGCAGAAAACTTCACAGACTGCTCAGAATTTAAAGTCACCATGAAATCAAAATGGACAATTCTTGTTATTTTTTTATGGAATATTGCAGTTTACTCTAAATGATTTATCGGTGCACATCATTATTGTGTTAAATTCATGTTCCTCATAATCTTGAATCAGAATATCTTCTCCTCCCTCTTGCAGCATCTCTTCTCTTCTCTGATGATGAGGGCGGGGCAACCTGTCACTCACATGAGATCCACCAATAGCAAACCACAACCATCCAATCAATTCCCCACAGACAAAATCAAGCCCCGCCCTACATTTGTTCTTGTTTGCGAAGCCGTTCCACTCGGATATACGGCACAATAGGGAGCGCAACTTCCCTTTCATGATGACTTCAAGATCCGTCATTCACAAAGTTCTACACATCTTCTGCCTCTACTTGCTTGTTTGTTTATTAAATATTCAGTCTAATCTGATGATGCTTTCAGCTACCAATAAGCCTGATTAACACATTTAACGTATTTGATGATCCAGTTTTTCCCACACTAAATGTGAAAAGTCTGCCATCTGGAACTAATAATAATAATCATCTTCCAGCAGGTAATCCAGTTCATTAGTCTGACTGTTGGTTTCTTTATTGCACAACCTGCATCAACAAAATGACAATGGTTTTCAGTCAGAATTATCCATTTTATATCTTAAAGTGCCACTATTATGCTTTTTCGGATATTCCCGTTCATGCAGTGTGTAATAGAGCTGTTTGTGAATCAAAGATCGAAGATAAATGGAGTTTTTGTCTCCTAAAAGAAAGAAGTGATTCTGAACTGAAACAAGTCGTCAGTAATTCAGTCTCACTTCCTGCTGAACCTATGTAGGTTTGAAACTAATTTGCATAATGCCAGCCCATTGGCTGCCGGTGAACAGCATCTCTTTGCCCCGCCCTCAATCACTGTGGTTGTATCTGAGACTGGAAGAGTTTGGTTCGTGTTGTTCATGTCGAGAAGACGCTGTTTTCTGCTGCCAAAGCAAATCCACTTTCATGAGATTGATACGGTAAAACCGTTACTGTTCGTATCACTGTATCAAGAGCTGAGATTCAGATATGATAATGAGCACAACAGACTGGGCCATCTGACCAATCAGAGCAGAGCAGCTCTCAGAAAGGCGGGGTTTAGAGAGACCGAATCTTTGATCGAAGCGTTTCAGACACTGAGAGAAAAGAGCTGATGCTGCAGTGGATATTATGAGAAAAATAAAGTGTTTTTTGACCTTGGATGGGTGTAAACCCATTGTAAACCTCCAAAACAAAACTAGGAGCCATTAAAATAGCACAATAGATGCAAAAATCCTAAAACTATCGCACATACACACACATCCTGTCTCAAATGTCCTGTTCAGTGTTAATGCACTGGAAATGTTGCGTTACCTGCTGCTCGCTGGCACTGACTGCGGTTGACGTACGTGAAGTGATCATAGCAGCTCTGGGACGAACAAACACAGCCATCGGCCGTCAGATTACAGCCAGAAAACACACACGCTGGGTTCGCAGGGCCCACAAACTTGTGTCTGTGTTCGTGACGGCGAGACCCTGAGAGACAGAGAGTTTCAGGTCAAACACAGGCTACAGATGATTAATAGACCGTGATTAATGTGGCATATAAATTGCGACTCACCCTAACGTAAACTTGGTTCAATGAATTTAAATAAATTTAGGTTCAAATAACTTTATGCTGAACATAAATGATGTGACATGACGGTTTATTTAAAGATACATCATGCACAAACCTGTTAAAACACATCCCAGAAGAGCTGCTTGCAAAGAAGAAAATGTCATGCACATCTTCTTTGTGAGCAGAAACTTTGGGACGTGTTCCAATCTGAACGCAAAAAAAAAAAATCGATTTTGCACAGGGTCCATACCTGTTTTCCCAGCATGCACGCATGCATCTCTGTCAGGATAGCTGTAGGTTCTGATGCAGGAGCGTTTGGACTCACACACACACCGTCCGTCCACACGATCACAGCCGCTCACCAGGGGGCAGCGCTCGTCCTCCATGTCTGTGTCCGTCGCATCGGGTACCACTGTAGAGAAGAAGACGACAGCGTTACTTAATAATAACTCAAGCTCGTTTTGTCTTTGTCTCGGCTGTCGTGAGATCTGTTTGCTTTCGTTCCACAGAATGGTGCCAAAACGAGACATGGCATGCTTGGAAAGATCTCTTTAATGTCTCAAATGCTTCTCCTAGACAGCAATGAGAAATCTCACTGAGACAAAACTGACACAAGAGAAACCTCTGAGCAATAGAATTACCCCATTTGTACATTAGACACAGCTTGAGTCTTTCTGAATTTCACTGCCTCAAGTTTCTCTTGAGCTCTCCATGCCCTTCACATGCATCTCTGTGTTTTCCTCTTCCAGCCGCATGTGTGTTAAATAAGTCTAGAGTATCCACGTCAGACGCAGAACCCCCTCCAGCTCCCGCAGGTTCTCCTGAAGACCCCCCAGCCCGCCGCATGTGAATAAACAAAGACAAACCAGCTTCGATGGCTCCTACGGTCCCCCGTGATGCTCTCCTGGGGCTTGGCTCACAAACTCTCACCAAACAAACCAGAAGAAAACTGCTCAGGAGATGTAATAGCCCAGCTTACAAAAATACGTTCTACTAATGTTCTTACATTCCCTTTAGATTATGAAAATGTTTTTCTCTGAACATTCAAAACATCCAGTTTTATATAAACCTTTTTCTTGGTTACGCAAACGTTCCATTTTATCATTCTCTAAACACAGTAGGAATGTTACATTTGAATGTTCTCTGAATGTTCTGAGACAAGTAGTAACAATTAAAAAATGACAACATCCAAATAAAACAACAACAACAAAATAAAAAAACGTTCCATGAACGATGTATAAATAATGTTTTTGTGCTAATGCTTTGAGAACATTATTAAAGACCAGATAACTTTGAACGAACATTCTGTGGCCACATACAGACTGCAGCTAAATTCAGCCTTTTAGTTCAGCTTTTAGCGATTAATCCTGTTCTGTACACACACAGTTCAGTCATTTACAGGACTGACAACCGCATTCTACAACCAAATTAACTCCCGAAAAATGAAGGTAGTGACAGCTACCTATTACTACTGCTGCTGTTGGTTATTACTGCTGCTACAACCAAATTAACTACTGAAAAATGCAGGTAGTGACAACTACATTTCTGTCATGACAACTCTCGGAGTGTTTGGCATGGTAATGGATATGACAATGTTGATATGTTTGGTCTTGGTGGAATAGATCTGCTACTCTGCTGCTGTTGGTTATTGCTGCTGCTGCTGTTGTTATTATTGCTGCTGTTGGTTATTGCTGCTGCTGTTATTATTGCTGCTGCTGCTGCTGTTGGTTATTGCTGCTGATGCTGTTGGTTATTGCTACTGCTGTTATTATTGCTGCTGCTGTTGGTTATTGCTGCTGCTGCTGTTATTATTGCTGCTGCTGCTGTTATTGCTGCTGCTGCTGTTATTATTGCTGCTGCTGTTATTGCTGCTGCTGCTGCTGTTGGTTATTGCTGCTGATGCTGTTATTATTGCTGCTGCTGTTATTATTGCTGCTGCTGCTGTTATTGCTGCTGCTGCTGTTATTGCTGCTGCTGCTGCTGTTGGTTATTGCTGCTGATGCTGTTATTATTGCTGCTGCTGCTGTTATTGCTGCTGCTGCTGTTATTGCTGCTGCTGCTGTTATTGCGGCTGCTGTTATTGTTGTTGCTGCTGCTGCTGTTGGTTATTGCTGCTGCTGTTATTGCTGCTGCTGCTGCTGTTATTGCTGCTGCTGTTGTTATTGCTGCTGTTGCTGTTGGTTATTGCTGCTGCTGCTATTATTGCTGCTGCTGCTGTTGGTTTATTGCTGCTGCAGCGTGCCTCTTGAGGCCAGGGGAGTAAGGTTTACACACACAGCTCTTACTAGCTTGCCTTTGTTACACTCACCCCCCTAAACCTCACTACCATCCGGGTCACGGCACCAAATGTAACCGGTCCTACTCAACCCGCTCCGAGCGGGATTCGAGCCGGCGACTCCAGCATGGGAGGCGGCCCGCTAACAAGAATGATGAAGACCGCAGTCTCTAGCGTCAGTTTCCAGCGCGCCTCTTGAGGCCAGGGGAGTGAAGTTTACACGTGTGTTGCCAGATCTTGCTAGAAAAACAGCGACCAAGAACAAGCCCACAATAAACTGAAATAAATCCAAATGCTTTATGCTGAAAATAAGACCAAAATATCGCAAACTGCACCTGCTCACTTTAATAACTCCATAAACTAGATTGCTTTATGAGCCAAGCTTAAACAACAAGCCCAAAAACGCTTATAATAAGTGAACATGGCAACACTGCAAGAGTGTGCACTCTGTGAAGCAGCCTACAAGCATCAACAAAACATGACGCCTCCGTCAACTGTGCTTCAGTTAAAATTGCTAAACGTAATGAGTCTTTTGTTGCTGTAATATTTCTTTGGTCAGAATATTTAATTGCGGATGTCACTCCTGAAACTTTACAGTGTGCACGTGGCCTATTAATGTTACTGGAAGAACATTTGTTCAATAACTTTGAGAGAACCTTGCCAGAACATTCTGGGAATGTTCCCTGCTAGGAGAGATGGGCTTCTGTTCTAAAATTCCTGAGATGAAATATAAAAACAGACACAAACAAGTCCTACAGTAAGAGAATCTGTGGATATCAACTTGCTTCAGCTCATATTCAGATCTCTGAGCTGCTGGAAAGGCTTGCTAAAAGTTTTTGAACTTTCAGCTCTCCCACTGATCTCAATGCTGGAGAAACAATTGAGATATTATGTGTTTTTAATTTATCATGAGGCCCAAATTGAACAGTTAGTACAGTAACCACATTCTTAGACATGACTGAGTACTGAAACCAAAGCAGCCAGATATTGGTGCATTTGGCACAGAAAGGTCCCGTTTGTGGAAAACCACGTCGCGGTTGTTCTCACGCAGACAGCGCCATCACAAACAGGCTTTTCAAACCAGCCGTCAGATGACCCTGCCAAAACTTTCCCTTTTATTTCCTGTCACCTCAGAATGATCCGCTCCGCCAACGTCTTTTCCATATGAATACTTCCTGCGAGGATATTTTCATATTTTCACACGACCCCAAACGCTTTTTGTAGCGGGCGCCCACAAAGCACATCTGTTCACGTCTACGGATCAGACACTGGTTCTGTTTATCAGCACAGGTTTTCCAAAAAGAGGCTGGATCAAACAGGATGCATAAACATGGGGAACGTACTTGTTGAACACAGGCTAGTCTGTAATAAAAACAGTCTGTTCTAGTGCTGCTATCTAAAGTCCACATGATAACTAGTTTAATCAGTTTTGGAGAGGCTGAATGCAAACAAGTTACGTCCTTCTCAGTATTGCAGTTTCTCTTATAATTGTTGCGGGTCAAATGTGGAAAGCTGATATTTAATTTCACAAACAGAAAGACATGGAGACAGTTTGTCTTGGCATCCAGACCGAGAGAGGAGACAGTTGACATCAGAGACTGACCTCAGGCTGAAGAGAAAAATAGTCAAGACCAGTTTCATACTGGGGAAACCCGTTTGAAAGCAGTCATTATTCTACTCTAGTGCTGCAGAAATAACACACTGTCACTTTAAATACGCAGTACTGATGTTGCCAATTAGCATTTTTGCAGGTTTTGTTTGTAGAACAGAATAAACTAAACCCTGCAGAAATGTAGCATTATTTATTTTCCATAAATGGAGTGCAAATATTCTTACGCTTTATGAAGAAAATCTACACATCAAATGGATGTACCCCAAAAAAAGACAGATATACAATATTCAACAAGCTCTTTTCATTTCCACATCTTCTATTCGCCTTCAGCCATGTCAGAATATAAATAGCCTCATTAATTTCTTTGCTAATGGGGGAGAAGAGGTAATTATCGAAGACAATCATGAATAATGTATTACTATGCTAAAGAGATTCTGGTTAATCAGTGGCTGGAAAACGACTATCATTATTTAACCTCAATTTTTTGACATGATCATATTTTATTTCCCATGATCGCTCTCCTAAAACTTCCACACTGACCACACGGAGAATAACTTAAAATATAACTTAACTTTGAGACTTTTTACTCTAATAGTTCTGGATTTTCAGGTGCTGATTTTGGGATTTGAGACTCGTTCACTCGCAGACAAACTCATTCACAGCATCCATTGAATCAGACTCATTCAAAGCAGGGTTACGCACCGGGTCGGGATTAACCCTTAACACCACGCTTGTAAATAAAGCCCAATCAAGGACACGATCCCTTGGGATGAATCACAGACCCCACAGGAGGAAGATGAAGACGAGGGGTAATTGAGCTCCGGAACCTTCCCACAGACCAACTTCTGCTTTCGCTCAGCCGTCTGGAGCAATTCAAGTGTTTTAACATGGAGAAAGTCCAGCTCCGGTCTGGCATTATGACCTTTTCCTTACTAAACTCTTGGAAAGGAGCTTAATATCACATCATAGATCAAATCACAGGACGCTGCGGTCAATAAAGAAGAGCCGATCATCCAGTGCAGTTACATCAGCGTCATTATTACATCAATGAAGGATGAAATGAATGAAATTTTAGACTGACATAAGATGGATTCACATTAACGGAGCAAATCTTATGAATAACTTGTTCTTGATCATCAGACAACTCTGACATTATAAACCTCATAGTAACAAAATGGGAATCAAAATAAGTGTAACTGTGTCTCCACTAACTAACAAGTACCAAAAAGTACCATGGTATTATCAATGGTATTTTGGACATGTACCATGGCAATACCATGTTTTGTAGACATTTACAATGGCAGTACTATAGTATTTGGACATGGAACTATGGCAATACCATGTATTTTGGACATGTACCATAGCAATACTATAGTATTTTAAGCATGGTACTCTGGCAATACCATGTTTTTTTACATGTATGATAGCAATACTATAGTATTTGGACATGGTACTATGGCAATACCATGTTTTGTAGACATTTACAATGGCAGTACTATAGTATTTGGACATGGTACTATGGCAATACCATGTTTTGTAGACATTTACAATGGCAGTACTATAGTATTTGGACATGGAACTATGGCAATACCATGTATTTTGGACATGTACCATAGCAATACTATAGTATTTTAAGCATGGTACTCTGGCAATACCATGTTTTTTTACATTCACCATGGCAGTATTATAGTATTTGGACATAGAATTATGGCAATACCATGTTTTTTAGACATTTACCATGGCAGTAGTATAGTTTTTGAACATGGCACTATGGCAATGCCATGGTTTTTTTACATTTACCATGGCAATACTATAGTATTTTGGATATGGTACTATGGCAGTACCATGTTTTTAGACATTTAGCATGGTATTCTTTAAAGTATCATATGCTATTATACATATCAATCAGAGCCATATCAAAGTACTATGGTATTAATATCACTTTACCATGGTACAGAACTACCTCCTGAAATCTAATTCAATATTAACTGATATCAATAACTATATCAATCAGTGCACTAAAAACTAGAGAAAAAAAGCACACTGATTTCATCCAAAATCCACAACCATACTCCCCCTCCTCATCTTCATCTTCATCGTCATGGGTGGTCTTATACACTTTATAAACATTCATTCAGTGTCGTGAAGTCAAGGTAAAGCTCACGCGCGTCACTGACCTCTGCAGACACCTGTCTCAGGTATGAGCGCCGGTCCGGTTCTGTTGAGCGCCGCGCAGGTGAGTCCGAAGCCGCAGTAGCCCAGAGTCCAGTCCGGCCCGCCGCACAGCTCGAGCTCCAGCCGAGAGCACTGCTCGCAGCAGCCGCACGGGTCACGGGCCAGAACCCGGCCCGAACCGCACCCGAGCGCGCCGAGGAGCGGGCACGAGCGGAGCGCGCACGGTGCGCATTCGTGAGCCCCAATCGCCCGAGCGCAGAAGCCCAGCACACTCAAAAAGCACAACAAACTCTGGTGACACATTGTGACGCGCTTTGGTGAAGTTTACAGAGTCTCGAGCGTCTCTAACATGAACGTCCAGATGCGCAAAGTCCAAATAAATCCAGAAGCGGATCAAATGAGACTCTCTTGATATACAAACTTCCTACAAACTTCACTATCCTCGCTGGGGATGATAAAAGTTTCCAGTAAGTGAAATATGTTCGTAAAGCTGGTACAGTAACTGTGGTGATGATGAGGATGATGTTTCTGTCCGTGTCACTGAATCACTGACACTCAAACTGAGTCTCAAACACGCGTTACAAGGAGAGAGACATCATAGCCACGCCCCCGTCGATGATTGACGCGGAGCTCGTCCAATCACAAGCAGCGAAAGAGAGGGCTCAACAGAAATACAGATGAATGAAGCAACAATTTTTGTACCTATCTAGGGAACACATGGATGGGACACAGACAGATGAAGGATGATGTGAACATCATGAATGTGAAATGAACTGAACATCCATCTTTCACCATCTAATTCATGAGGCACATTGCAAAGTTCTGATTTCATCTTCTCTCCTCCGTGAGAGAAAGTTCAGGTCAGTTTCTCAAATAAAATCTGTCTGAACGAACACTGGGACATTCATTCATTCATTCGTTCATTCGTTCATTCGTCCATTCATGTCAGTGAGCTTCAATAAGAAAAAAGTGAGTTTCGGCATGAAATGAATATCCAACCTATCTATTTTCTAAATGCATGTTATACATTTTTACTGTGAACATACGTTTCATTTCGTAATGTTTAATCAAAATGGATCTTCTCTCTGATGACATATGCAGGATCTCCAATTATCACAAGCCCCGCCCCCTGCAAGCTCTTTTGAGAGCCACGCCCACATCTCAACATCCAATCAACAACCGATGCATGATAGAACCAAGTCCCAAGTCTCTTGTTCGATTATCCATCACACTCAGATGTACATCACCATATACACAAGAAAAGATAGTGAGTTCAGAAACATCTACTTTTGAGATTTATTTATTTAGAATACTGTTTATTTACAAGTGTTTAGAATTCAAATTATGCATCATTATACAGAATTATATCCTTCAAAAGTTACATTTGTTTTGATGTTGTTCTCTGTCTCACCTAAACCGTTTTGGCTCCACAAAAGCTGTTCAAGTCATGACACGTGTGACCGGCCGCTCCGCCCTCACTTCTCTGTGATCTTCTGCTCTCCACAACCTTCAATGTGGGATTTTCTTCACCTGCTTTGTGATCCAGCTGGTGAAAATGGTGCATCTAATGCCACAAGACACATGATTTGAGGAATCATTCACTTCTGGAGCACAAACGCTGCACTTACACACTCAACTTTAAGGTTTGATCACTATGAGTACTAGTACTAATAGTGATGGTTAACTTAGTAAACATCACTAAAATGTGTAAATAAAGGATGCAGAGCTGAAATACAGACAATGGAAGTTTTTTTCTGCAATGAAATAAAAAATAAAAAAGGCAATTATGACTTTTTAAACTCACAATTGCGAGTTATAAAGTCAGAATTGCGAGATATAAAGTCAGAATTGCGAGTTATAAAGTCAGAATTGCGTGATATAAAGTTAGAATTGCGAGATATAATGTCAGAATTGCGAGATATAAAGTCAGAATTGAGTTATAAAGTCAGAATTGTGAGTTATAAAGTCAGAATTGCGAGATATGAAGTCAGAATTGCGAGTTATAAAGTCAGAATTGAGTTATAAAGTCTGAATTGCGAGTTATAAAGTCAGAATTGCGAGATATAAAGCCAGAATTGAGTTATAAAGTCAGAATTGCGAGTTATAAAGTCAGAATTGCGAGATATGAAGTCAGAATTGCGAGTTATAAAGTCAGAATTGAGTTATAAAGTCTGAATTGCGAGTTATAAAGTCAGAATTGCGAGATATAAAGCCAGAATTGAGTTATAAAGTCAGAATTGGGAGTTATAAAGTCAGAATTGCGAGATATAAAGTCAGAATTGCGAGTTATAAAGTCAGAATTGTGTGATATAAAGTCAGAATTGCAAGAAATAAAGTCAGAATTGCGTGATATAAAGTCAGAATTGCGAGACATAAAGTCAGAATTGAGTTATAAAGTCAGAATTGCGAGACATAAAGTCAGAATTGAGAGATATAAAGTCAGAATTGAGTTATAAAGTCAGAATTGCAAGTTATAAAGTCAGAATTGAGTTATAAAGTCAGAATTGAGTGATATAAAGTCAGAATTGAGTTATAAAGTCAGAATTGCGTGATATAAAGTCAGAATTGCGAGTTATAAAGTCAGAATTGCGAGATTATATCATGAAATTCTGGCTTTAACTTGCAATTGTGTTTATATCTTCGCAATTCACAGAATTGCATGATATAAAACTCGAAATTGCAAGAAAAAAAGTCAGAATTGTGAGATTAAAAAGTCACAATTACCTTTTTATTTTTTTTTTTTACTGGCGGAAACAATCTTCCATTACAGTGTTATTTTAATTTTATTTCAAGCAACATTTTTCATGGTTTTAGTTTCAGTTAACTATTATAAGGAAGACATTTGTCCTCTGTTATTCTTCCATAACAGGCTCTCTGAGCCCATGACCTTTGACACAGAGGTGGAAACCTGACCCTTAACATCATCAGAGAAGAGGTCAGAGGTCGTGGTCTGTGTTTGACTGATGACTCTATCTGTGTGCCGTAACACTCCAGTTTCTCCTTTAGCCAGATAACTGCATGTCTAACATGTGCAGGCACTCGAGTGCGTGAGAAGAGCTGACGGACGGTTCTGACATGTTAGTGACGTGTGTCTCCTCGCAGCAGACCTGCGGACGGCTCGCAGCACTCCATGTGAAGTGGAGCTCAGCTCTCACTCAAATAGCTCAATCCTCGACTTATCTCAGTAGTAGAGCTGGAAATCCTGCTGCGCTTCCTCCACATCAGCTGCTGCTGCTTTCAAGACACACATTTTCCAGTTGGAAATCAAGTGACCCAACATAAGTTTACTGCAGTAAACAAAAAAGTCCTTAAAATAAAACACTGAAATGTATTAATATTATCATCATATTATCAAGTTGCGAAATTATTAACAAGACAGACATTTATATCTCGCAATTCTGACTTTATATCACTCAATTCTGACTTTATATCACTCAATTCTGACTTTATATCACTCAATTCTGACTTTATATCACTCAATTCTGACTTTATATCTCGCAATTCTGACTTTATATCTCGCAATTCTGACTTTATATCTCGCAATTCTGACTTTATATCTCGCAATTCTGACTTTATATCTCGCAATTCTGACTTTATATCTCGCAATTCTGACTTTATATCTCGCAATTCTGACTTTATATCTCGCAATTCTGACTTTATATCTCGCAATTCTGACTTTATATCTCGCAATTCTGACTTTATATCTCGCAATTCTGACTTTATATCTCGCAATTCTGACTTTATATCTCGCAATTCTGACTTTATATCTCGCAATTCTGACTTTATATCTCGCAATTCTGACTTTATATCTCGCAATTCTGACTTTATATCTCGCAATTCTGACTTTATATCTCGCAATTCTGACTTTATATCTCGCAATTCTGACTTTATATCTCGCAATTCTGACTTTATAACTCGCAATTCTGACTTTATATCTCGCAATTCTGACTATATCTCGCAATTCTGACATTATAACTTTGAGTCAGACTCAAAAAGTCAGAATTGTGAGATAAAAAGTCACAATTACCTTTTTTATTTTTTTATTTAGTGGTGGAAACAAGCTTCTATAATTTCAACCTGATTCAACCCATAAAAATAAGTTTTGTTGGTATAAATGAATGTATTTAGGTTGATTCAGTGATGTCACATAATATTTTTGACTTGAATAAGTTACGAATTTTAAGGTTGCAAATGTTTTGCAGTTCATTTACATTTATGCATCCAAAGCGAGAAACAAAAGCAGTTTTGTCACTGTTACAATCCCTGGTGTACAAAGCACACGACGAGGAAATAGGGTCAAAACAGGTCTTTTACTAGGAAATCCAACAGGAGAGATCAGGAACATACACCAAAGAATACACGAACGATACCGGACAACACAAGACTGGAAACACAGGGCTTATATACATGGGATAACAAGGTGGGTGATTAGACACAGCTGGATGTGATGATGAGGTGATCAGTTACCATGGTGAGTGACTAGTGGCGGGAAATAGAACAACAACAAGTCCAAAAAGAGTCCAAAACAGAGTGTACATGTAACATATCGCCCCCTCCCGGAAAGGCGCGTCCTCGCGCCGTGGAGAGGGGAAGATGAAGATGAGGTGTAGGAGGCGGCTCAGGAGGCGGCTCAGGAGGCGGACGGCTACCCGGGAGGAGGCGAAGTGCAGGAGTCCAGGGTGGTGCAGGTGGTGAAGACCAGGGAGGTGCCTTGAACAGAGGAAGTATACACATCCAGGCCACAGCCAAGACTGCGCCCCATGGCGGCGTCGCAGGAGGGAGGAGCCATGGTGATGTAGTCATGGACGCCACCATGGGGACGACCGGAAGCGATGATGACAGAGTAGGAGCCCACCGTGCAGCCGGAGCGCCGAAGACTCGAAGGGATCCCGATGGCCTAGGCGACCGCGACAGAGCCGTAGCGACGACCCCCCGAGGTGGAAGCAGGGATCCAGAGGGTAGAGGTGGAGCTGGAGCGACCGAGGGCGGAGGTGGAGCCTGAGGGAGGGCGGAGCTAGCCGTAGCGGGAGGGGTGGAGGGCCAGAGAGCAGCGAATGGCCCGCAAGTCCGCAGCAGAGGCGTGGCGATGTCCGACCCAGGCGGAGCCGACGTGCCGAGGGAACCCAGCGAGGCCGAATGCCCGATGGTACCTGCTGACGACGAGGGTGGAAGGAGCGTAGGTGTAGGAGCCAGGTCGGCAGGTCGAGGGGGCGTGTAGAGCTCTGAGGCTGGAGGCGGCACCCCAGGCTCCTCACACCCAGGAGGAGGTGGCTCCCAGCAGTCCCGAGGTGGATCCCCACCACTGAGAGGAGATGGAGGAGAAACTGAAGGGCTGATGGGAGACAGTGATGACTGGGTAACAGGCGTGGCTTGGGACAGAAGAGAGGTTTGGAGAGTGCAGCAAAATCCTTCAGCAGATGAATTAGTATCAACATGATTTTGGAGAGGTGGTGGGAGAGGGAGGCTGGGAGGGACCAGAGAACTAGACATATACCAGGTGGATTCAGACAGTAATAGCACGGGTAGAAGGTTAACCTCTCCAAAGTCAATTAAACAGTCAGTGCATGCCAAAAACTCACTCTCAGTGGCAGGGGGTTGGGTGGGGCTCACTTCCATACCCTCGTATTCCACTAGAATTCCCTCGGCGACGGATGGTACAGCCGGCTCGCACACCTGGTCAGTCCCGTGTTGCTCAGGCTCCGTGGTGATGTTCTGCTCGGTCGCTCCCGTAGGCGCTGGCTCAAACATCGCGGCGAAGTCCTTCTCACGGTCTGCGGTGGGCTCATGCTGCCGATCCTCGCAGTCAGGGTGTTGATGGCTGGGCACTGGAGTAGGAGTGGGACTGGCGTCGTTGTCACAGAAATCCACGGTCATTGAAGATCCACATGACGCCAGCACCCACTCCACGTAATCAGGGAAGCTCCCTCGAGGCCCTTCCCCGGACAGCTGCGCTTTGGTGGCGGTGTTGAGGCCGGCATACAGGAAGTTGCAAAGGCTGCTGTCCGGGAAATGTGTTGATGGTGCTAGGAATAAAAAATCGTCCAAATGTGCCTCGAGGGAGCGGTCCTTCTGCTCAAGGCAGATTAACAGAAATGCGGGTGTGTACATGGTGACGGTAAAATATGGAAACACGAAAAACCCTTTCTAGGAAAACAACAAACAATGAACATGCCTCAATCTGTCTTACTGTCTAGGTCCGGTATTCTGTTACAATACCTGGTGTACAAAGCACACGACGAGGAAATAGGGTCAAAACAGGCCTTTTACTAGGAAATCCAACAGGAGAGATCAGGAACATACACCAAAGAATACACGAACGATACCGGACAACACAAGACTGGAAACACAGGGCTTATATACATGGGATAACAAGGTGGGTGATTAGACACAGCTGGATGTGATGATGAGGTGATCAGTTACCATGGTGAGTGACTAGTGGCGGGAAATAGAACAACAACAATTCCAAAAAGAGTCCAAAACAGAGTGTACACGTAACAGTCACTTATTGCACATTATATATTGCAAATATAGCATGTCATCTTGTTATTTCATGCACATACAAGACTGGTATACTGCAAACATACAGTAGTACAAGCTTGTGTGCTATTCTGAACATAACCAAATGCAATGCGAGCTACATTTTGCATCATTTCTTGAGGTAAATTATTGTCATTTGCTCTCTGAATGAAAGCAGTGATGTGATTTCTTATTGTGGAGCTGAGTTTTATTTGAAACATTCACCCATAAATTTCAGGCTTTTACCCCCCAGTACAGTGGCATGTATGCCAGGAGATTGTGCAATCAGGAAAAACTCACACAGAAATAACTTAAAACCATCCGTTCTCACACTTAGACAAACAATTCCTGTCCTCCCGCTGTGACCTAAAGCATCACACCAAAGGATCCGCTTCGAATGCATCCAAAAGGGCATTTCTCACCAACCTAAAGATCATAAACAAGTTTTTTTTAGTACTGTTTATCAAACGCTGTTTGTATAGCTTCACTGAGACGCTTCATTTGGCAGGTTGAAGGCGAACAGCAGATTACGCAACAAACTAAATCAGTGTTTGAAGAATGTGGCAGCGCAGAGGTCACCGTCAGAGGTCAGTGAGTTCAAAGTTTCATGGGACCCTGATACTGATCAGCATTAAAACTGTGATTTTTACCTTGAATCATTCGCACAATAGCACAACAAACATCACATCAATCACTGCTCTTCATGGGAACCAAAGACGTGTTGTTTTCCTGTTTCTGCAGTAACCAGTTCCTGTCACTAGGGAGCTGCATAGAAGAAAAACTGTATAAACACACTTCAGGCACATGGGCACCTTCATACTTGTGTTCTGGACCTCGAAGCATAATGGTATTCTAAAAAACATATATATTAGGAACGATGATACATCAGAGCACTATAAGAATATGTATTAATCACATTCTTATTGCCGTTGTGTGAACAGCTTGTAACGAAACTTAAAAAACAAGACCTTCCCTGACTTCCTAGGTTGTCTATGAAAGCCTGTATTTTTATGTGAAGGACTCAGGATGTTTTTGCCAGGAAAATCAAAAGAATGTGACGTTTAGTCTCTTCCGTTCACAACACATGAAAGGAATGCTTATACAATGTTCAGGATAAAAATGCAGAAAGAGTCATTCTGTACTGTAATGTCAATGTGTCGTGATTCATTCAAACAATAGTCTCAAAGTCAGATCTATATATAGTCTATAGTCTCAAACATACTTTATAATCAAACTATCATAACTGTGTAATTTTAATGACCTCATCTGTCGAATCTCAGAGCTGGTTCAAACATATCCACATCACTATGATCAGATGATTTAACTGCTGTTTTCTCATATTTGTAGAGTGTTTATTTTGTTATTGTGATGAAAGCGCACGGCACATATTTACATATTCATCTAAACGTCACTCTCAACAGCGTGGACGGCGTCGGGATGTTCGTTAACAGTATATCGCTGCAAAGATATTTCAAACTTCTTTTTACTTCCAAGCGCAGTTCACTTAATGGCCACCGGTGTCGCTAACAACAAGGATTTCTGATTTCTACATACAGCCCCTTTAAGTTGCCAAACCAGAAAAAGAAGATGTGCTGACAGTCATTTCTGTCCACTGTCTGTGATATTGACAGACAAAATCAAATAAACTAGCAAAACTAAAAAGTAAAAAAAAAGCATTTCTCCCAGTGTTGCCAAGTCCGCAGTTTTTCCATGAAATTGGGCTACTTTTAACTGTTGCTGCAGGTTGATCCCAAATAACGTGATATTTATCCCCTGGAATGCGAATTTTACCAGGGGAACCTCGCCAAAAACGCAGATTTTATTCCCCAGAAAGCATTTATTACCGGGGTACCCCCCTGCAATGCGATTGGGCTAGTTTTGGACTAGTTTTGAGTAGTAATTGGATGCATTTTGTTGTGAAAACCTGGCAACCCTGATTTCTCCTCTTCTCTAGTTTGCTTCGTAATCTAGTTGTCTAATAAACCTAGTGTTGTAAATTAAAGGAGGGAATAGTACCATTTTGCATCTTTACACACATTTGCAGTGAAATGAGGGACATTCAGGGGCACTTCACCAACAAAAGCCTCGTTTCCACTGAAATTATCTTGAACAATTTGTCTCAGGAATTTTTTTCCACCCAGACCTGTTGCTGTCTGCGTTTCCATCGCGGTCTAAAGTACCGTGAAGAAGAGTCCGGTGATGTAGGACTCCGCATGACTTTCCAATTCCCGCTGAATTTCGTCCTCCGCATATAAAGCCTGAACCTCATTGTCGGTCCATCTTTCGTATTTTTTAAACTGTTTTTCAAACAACTCTTACTGCACGCACCGCAACAGACTTTTGAAAATGGTGGTTGAAATAAAATGCAGTGTGGAATCAACCAATTAAAATGCTGCGTGAACTCAACCAATCAGCATGTTCAGTGCCCAAGTCCCACCCCCGAAAGTTCCTGAACTTTGAAAAGTACGACCGCGTGAGCAGGGACTTTCTGAGTGGCGAATTTTTACTCGGAAATTCATTTAAACCCTGGTTCCTGCGGTCAAATACCACCCCAAAGTCCCTAGTTCCTGGGGAAAGTTCCTGTGGTGGAAACGCGCCTAAAGTCTTGTGTAATCCATTAAAATGAGAAATACTGAAGGGCTGAAGATTGGACGAGTCAAGTTTTAACTCCAGAGGGTTTGAATGTTTACCCAGCTAACAGGGAACGTTCTCAAAACTTTGGCTAACGTGATTCTCTCAAAGTTAACAAACATTCTTCTAGTAACATTAATAGAACGTTTGTTTAATGTTCTCAAAACGTTATTCTGAAACATTTTAGTTGTACGTTCATCTAATGTTTTTTAAATGCTACACCTTGTTTCAGAACGTCCAGAGAACATTCAAAAGTAACGTTCCTATAACGTTTGAAGAACAATTCAATGAAACGTTTGCATATCATCAAGAAAAAACTGGATGTTTTGAGCATTCAGAGAATTCAGAAATAACATTTTTATAACTTAACATTCAAAACATTCTTAGAACATATTTTTGTTAGCTGGGAATGTCAGAATCAGCCGCTGGATTTGTTTGACGTTTTGAAGTGTCCACGCTCGCGTTCTTCACCGCACACTTGAGGAACGTTAAGTGTCCTCTCAGTATCTCAACATCTTTCTGAAGTGTTGACGGCACAACTTCCAATATGTTTTGGAGAAATGCTTGACGTTAAACTCTCAGTTAGGTCTCGGATTGGCAGCGCCGTCGCCTGTGGCACACTTCTGAGACGACTAGCTGTAACTGATGGTTTAAACGCTTGTAAACAATGTTGAGGGAATGTGTGAGGGATCACTGAAGCTCACACCAAAGGGTCACTTTCCAGCTATAAGAGCAGGAATCAGCCTCAGGTAACGGACCGGATTTACAGCCGCGCTTCCATCTGGTCCAGGAATGTCCATCGTCTCATTTCAGGGCGGTAAATTCCCTCCGTAATTATAGTGTCATCAGCTCAAGTATGAAGGAGAAACCAGCAGTTTACCAGGACCAGAGCAGATGAGGATTTTCTGTCACAACATACTTCTCTGCCCATATTCATTAAGCTAAATTCAAGAGAATGAGACTGAGTCTGCTTTATGTCCAAACAACCACCATTAAAAGACAATTAATTATCAGATGAGAACAAAACATGAACTGAATTGATCTGAATAATGGCTCTATTGTCTTCTGTAGAGCTGAAATTGAGTTTGTGTCATAACTGATGATCTTTTGCAACATTAACACTGTTATTTTCCGGCCTATTAACGAGAAGCTGCTTTGAAACAATTTGTTTTGTTTAAGTAAGACCAGCAAAAAGGCTCGTTTAAGCTGTTTTTCCACTTTTCATCACGGTAAGTCTACATTTAAGGAATAAATAACCAAATAAATCAATAAGTGCAAAGAAAAACTAACTAAAAAAATCCCATGACATATTTTTACCATCTTTCATATTATCCCAGCTAACAGGGAACACTGTAAAAAGTAATACGCTCTATCTACTCAATAAAATTGTGGCAACAGATTACAAGCAATATTATTAATTAAATTCAACATATAAGAATTGAGTTAGAATTAATCAAATTAAATCCTTAAAAGTCAACCATTTAAAATGTGTAAAATTAGCAAACACCATTACAAAAACCACAAACTGACATAAAAAGCAAAACTGCCCAACTAAACGAAACACTGACCACCATAATGGTGACCGAACATTTTCAATAAAATCAACATCAACATCTAAACCTCTGTTAATTCTTGTGTTTCTCTTTCCTTCAGTGATTCTGCTTGTTATCATCGGGTGTCTTCAATGTTGGCAATAAAAAATAAAGAGTTCTTAATTCATCATTGACATCTGCCTGTTATTCAGATATTTTGTTTAAATTTTACTTAATTTTTACTCATTTTAAATGGTTTAAGAAATTAATTTGATTAATTCTAACTCAATTCTATTTGTTGAATTTAATTAATAATATTGCTTGTAATCTGTTGCCACAATTTTGCGGAGTAGATATAGTGCATTACTTTTTACAGTGAACGTTCTCAGAACGTTCTGGCAAGGTTATGCACAAACGTTCTTCCAGTAACGTTAATAGTATGTTCGTTCAAAGTTATCTGGTCTTTAATAATGTTTTCAAAATGCTATTTATACATCTTTCATAGAACATTTTTTTTGGAAATGTTTTAGCTTGACGTCCGTCTAACGTTTTTTTGAATGTTGCTATTGTTGGTTTAACTTAAAAAAGTAAGTTAAATTTTTGAGTTCATTAAAATTAAAAATTTGAGTTAATACAATGAAGGCGATTGGTTTAATCAACAGAAACTCAAAATATTATGTTATCTGAACCACATTAATTATCTAAGTTGATTTGACAAAAGAAAATATGTTGTGATAAATCATGAAAATAATTGTTTTTACAGTGTGCTTGTTTCAAAACATTTACAGAACGTTCAAAAGAAACGTTCACATAATGTTTGAACAATGATAAAATGGAACGTTCCCTTAACGTTCACATTACCAAGAAAAACGTTTAAAAATAGAGAACATTCAGAAATAACATTTTCCTAACATAATATGAACATGAGTAAAACGTTCTTAGAACATGTTTTTGTTATCTGGGATTTTCCAATGTTTCAGTCAGAAATCTCCACTTCAGCAGCTTTACACACACCAAACTTTACACTTTTATTCATATCTATATTCTGAAGGTTTGTTTATATATCATTGGCCTGATTTAAACATTTAGTTCCTAAAACATGTTTTCCTGATTTATGGAGCGATAAAAAGAGAAACCCAGAATCTCCTCTGGAAAAACCTTTAAATCAAACAAGAATTATGAACCTGGCTTTATCAAATATTCACATTTCTGTTCTGGAAATGTATGCAAATGAGTGCATACTTAATTAGATAATGCCTCATTTGCATATTTACACAAAGGTGTAAATGTGCTGTGACTGATCTACTGGTGAAGTATGGTGATTTATATCCACCTGTGGCGTCTCGCCTTAAGTGTGTCTGTGACGCCACCTGGTGGATCATCAGTGTAGATCCACAATCACAATCACTGACTCAAGGTTGTGGATGTTTCTGCAGGTAATTTGATGCTCACGGTTTGGGAAGTCTATGGCGTTCCACACTGAAACAACATGTCCAGATTTTTCAGGTTTTGAGTGAAAAATCATGCGATTTAAGGCTAAATCTGCCCTAAACATGTCCTCAAAGAGTCTTAGACTCTGAAGCAGTAATTCTGAAAGCACTTTCACACGTCTTCATCACGTGCATTTGGGGAACTCATTGTGTGCGTGTGTGTGTGTATTTCTGTGGCAGGTTTCCTGTTTTCAGTCCTGTTAAATGCCAGCAAACAATGCTCGGAAAAAGAGCCTGTTCGGTGTCTAGACACTCGTCTATCAGGCTGCGGGCGGACTCGTCTCAGTCGGTTCTGTCTAATCTTCCTCTGAGGCTGATAAATATCAGCACATCATGCCTCAGCTGTGAAAATGACCCGTCGCGGTGAACCACCGAAGAGAAAACCTGTCTGATGTTCACCACAACAGGAAGACACACAAGCCCAAACACACAAACACAGCGACGGCCGTGAGAATCATGACTCTTCAGTTTGATCACACACACAGATTGAGCACAAATCACTTCTTATTTTTATTTTAGATAAAAATAAACAGACATGACTGCATCTCACATGACTCCAGAATGAAACTCACTTATTTGCATGGCATGTTTGACATAGAAGTGAAACAGTACATATTATGTAATGATAAATATTTCTTTATAAGTTTGTATATAGTCTTTATAAAACTATTAAAAAAAAACCTTATTTGAAATAAACTTTACCTGCACTACAATAAAAATATATATAATACTTAAAATTATTATAGTTTTCAATTATTCATTATTTTAATTATTATTTAAATATTTTTAATATATAATTATTATACTTTAATTTAGTTTAACTATTTTAATTTTTTTTTTAAATTTAATTATTTTATTTTCATTTACTGTAAATATATAAAACACTTAAAATTATTTTAGTTTTCAATTATTCATTATTTTAATTATTAATTAATTATTTTTAATATTTAATTATTTTACTTTAGTTTAGTTTAACTATTTTAAATAATTTTTTTAAAAATATTTAATTATTTTATTTTCATTTACTTTAAATATATAAAATACTGAAAATTATTTTTGTTTTTTAGTTATTATTTAATTATTTATAATATTTAATTATTTTACTTTAATTTTGTTTAACTATTTTAATTAGTATGTAATTATTTTAATATTTAATTATTTTATTTTCATTTACTTTAAATATATAAAATAGTTAAAATTATTTTAGTTTTCAATTATTCATTATTTTAATTATTATTTCATTATTTATAAAATTTAATTATTTTACTTTAATTTAGTTGAACTATTTTAATTATTATTTAATTATTTTTAATATTTCATTATTTTATTTTCATTTACTTTAAATATATAAAATACTTAAAATTACTTTAGTGTTGATTATTATTTAATTATTTTTTAAATATATAATTATTTTATTTTCATTTACTTTAAATATATAAAATACTTAAAATTACTTTAGTTTTCGATTATTCATTATTTTAATTATTATTTAATTATTTTTCAATTTTTTATTATTTTACTTTAATTTAGTTTAACTTGATGTACTATAAGAACTAAAAGTGATTTTTTTTTATTTTTTTTTTTTATAAAAACTACATAAAAATTACCAAAACACACAACAACATTACTAAAACTTTAACTAAAATTAAAATGAAAACAGAAAATATAAAAATAAATACTAATTCAAAATATTAATAAAAACAATATTATTATCTCAAAATAACACCAGGGAGTGGCACCCTGTTATCATCTCAGAAAAAAAAACGTCGCATTTTTAATTCAATTTAGTGTAAAAATGTCTTTCCTTTTGTCAGTCCAGTCAAATAATGACACATGAAGGAGATTCTGGAGATGTTAAAACTCAAGTGGAGCATTGCATCATGGGATACAGTATTAAGTGCAGTGTTCTCTGTAGCACATGCGTTCATACAGAACGATTGCATGCAGTGCACAGTATGCATACTGCAGAAATACAGTACTAGTATGCTTCTGTGAAGGGTGCCAGTGTTTGATGTATCCGTGATGTCCAGTAGAGGGCAGAGGAGTTTTCCCTACTGTACTGGATCTGGGAAGCAGGTCAGTTGGGTCTCTCTGGAAGACTGAACATCTGCACGTATAAATCACTTGATATGTGAAGCGTATCATATTGTGACATGAGTCCAAACAAGTTCCTACTGTAAAGCAATATTAATACTGATCAAACGAACATGACATACAGCGCAATATCACTCAGACTTCTGCGTTTACGTGACAGAAACATTTAAAGCATCTCACAGTAACATTAATGTTACTTTACTTAATGAGAGAACCTTGCCAGAACATTAGCTAAAGTTATGAGAACGCTCCCTGTTAGCTGTTTCTTTTACACACACACACACACACACACACACACACACAGTCTCGTGCTGCTGCTTATACTTGCTATTTTGTTTCCAGCACCTCCTCACACAATATGGGGAATTACTCGAGTGAGCAGATCCGATTTCAGCCCAAACCTCAAGCGCTCGAGTCTGTCCAGAGAGAGAGAGACGGGGGGAGGGTGTGTGTGTGTGTGTGTGTGTGTGTGTGTGTGTGTTTGCCTGCACTCTAATCTACTGCACCTGCTGAGATTCACAGCGCTCAGCTTCTCTGGTTCTGTTGGCACCTGCACACGGGTCAAATACAGCTGACCCCGCCCTGACCTTTGACCTCTGACCTCACACATGCTCAACTGTATACAATGAAAACGTTTAGTTTTTCTTTCCTATTTTAAAGCTGCTGTGAGTCACTGTCCATCAGTCATTGAAAGTTTGACTTGATTTCGGCTGCGTCTGAAATCACATACTTCCATGCTATATAGTAGGCGAAAAACAGTATGTGACTAAAGAAGTTCACAGTTCTCATAAAAGAGTAGGCAAATAGTGACCTACTTCTTCCTCTGAGATTCTGAAGTGTGCATACGATGGACACTTTACTATCCCATGAGGCCACGGGAGAGGATTTGTGAATGACAGTGAGTATGCGATTTCGGATTAAGTGTGCCACACGAGTCCTGAAAAATGAAGCCAAAGCGTCTCGATCGCCCCCAGGTGGCTGGATGCAGTATAGCTCATAAACCCCGCCCTCTCCATGTAATTTAATGGGACGTGAGACAAGATAAACAAGTTCGCTACTGTGCAGACTTGGGCTCCAAGTTCTCTACTGCGCAGACTCGGGCCTCAAGTTCGCTACTGCGCAGACTCGGGCTCCAAGTTTGCTACTGCGCAGATTCGGGCTCCAAGTTCGCTACTGCGCAGACTCGGGCTCCAAGTTCGCTACTGCGCAGACTCGGGCCTCAAGTTCGCTACTGCGCAGACTCGGGCCTCAAGTTCGCTACTCCGCAGACTCGGGCTCCAAGTTCGCTACTGCGCAGACTCGGGCTCCAAGTTCGCTACTGCGCAGACTCGGGCTCCAAGTTCGCTACTGCGCAGACTCTGGCTCCAAGTTCGCTACTGCGCAGACTCTGGCTCCAAGTTTGCTACTGCGCAGACTCTGGCTCCAAGTTTGCTACTGCACAGACTCTGGCTTTACGTTCTCTACTGCGCAGACTCGTGCTCCAAGTTTACTACTGCGCAGATTCGGGCTCCAAGTTCGCTACTGCGTAGACTCGGGCTCCAAGTTCGCTACTGCGCAGACTCGGGCTTCAAGTTCGCTACTCTGCAGACTCTGGCTCCAAGTTCGCTACTGCGCAGACTCAGGCTTCAAGTTCGCTAATGCGCAGACTCTGGCTCCAAGTTCGCTACTGCGCAGACTCGGGCTCCAAGTTTGCTACTGCGCAGATTCGGGCTCCAAGTTCGCTACTGTGCAGACTCGGGCTCCAAGTTCGCTACTGCGCAGACTTGGGCCTCAAGTTTGCTACTGCGCAGACTCTGGCTCCAAGTTTACTACTGCGCAGACTCTGGCTTTACGTTATCTACTGCGCAGACTCGGGCTCCAAGTTCGCTACTGCGCAGATTCGGGCTCCAAGTTCGCTACTGCGTAGACTCGGGCTCCAAGTTCGCTACTGCGCAGACTCGGGCCTCAAGTTCGCTACTGCGCAGACTCGGGCCTCAAGTTCGCTACTGCGCAGACTCTGGCACCAAGTTTGCTACTGCACAGACTCTGGCTTTACGTTATCTACTGCGCAGACTCTGGCTCCAAGTTTACTACTGCGCAGATTCGGGCTCCAAGTTCGCTACTGCGTAGACTCGGGCTCCAAGTTCGCTACTGTGCAGACTCGGGCTTCAAGTTCGCTAATGCGCAGACTCTGGCTCCAAGTTCGCTACTGCGCAGACTCGGGCTCCAAGTTCGCTACTGCGCAGACTCGGGCTCCAAGTTCGCTACTGCGCAGACTCGGGCTCCAAGTTCGCTACTGCGCAGACTCGGGCTCCAAGTTCGCTACTGCGCAGACTCGGGCTCCAAGTTCGCTACTGCGCAGACTCTGGCTCCAAGTTCGCTACTGCGCAGAGTCGGGCTTCAAGTTCGCTACTGCGCAGACTCGGGCTCCAAGTTCGCTACTGCGCAGACTCGGGCCTCAAGTTCGCTACTGCGCAGACTCGGGCCTCAAGTTCGCTACTGCGCAGACTCTGGCACCAAGTTTGCTACTGCACAGACTCTGGCTTTACGTTATCTACTGCGCAGACTCGGGCTACAAGTTCGCTACTGTGCAGACTCGGGCCTCAAGTTCGCTACTACGCAGACTCGGGCCTCAAGTTCGCTACTCTGCAGACTCGGGCTCCAAGTTCGCTACTGCGCAGACTCGGGCTCCAAGTTCGCTACTGTGCAGACTCGGGCTTCAAGTTCACTACTGTGCAGACTCGGGCTCCAAGTTCGCTACTGCGCAGACTTGTGCCTCAAGTTCGCTACTGCGCAGACTCTGGCTCCAAGTTCGCTACTGCGCAGACTCGGGCTCCAAGTTCGCTACTGTGCAGACTCGGGCTCCAAGTTCGCTACTGCGCAGACTCGGGCCTCAAGTTCGCTACTGCGCAGACTCGGGCTCCAAGTTCGCTACTGCGCAGACTCGGGCTCTAAGTTCGCTACTGCGCAGACTCTGGCTTTACGTTCTCTACTGCGCAGACTCGGGCTCCAAGTTCGCTACTGCGCAGACTCGGGCTCTAAGTTCGCTACTGCGCAGACTCTGGCTCCAAGTTTGCTACTGCACAGACTCTGGCTTTATGTTCTCTACTGCGCAGACTCGTGCTTCAAGTTCGCTACTGCGCAGACTCGAGATTCAAGATGTCAGCGCCATATTGGCACACTGGCGGCTTCACTTACTACAATGGTGGTACAAAGGTGCGTCATCCATCGTTTTATACAGTCTATGTTTCGGACGCAGCCAGTGTGTCAACTTCTGACTCAACCAATCAGGACTTCAAGGACTTTTGAAATAATTGAAATCATTTGGTGAAGTGATATGGACATGTGATGCGGTCAAGGCCTGCCTGGAACTACTTTAGCCGTGTGTTTCCCTGAAAATATTTACACACCTTAGAACATTCGTCAACCAATCAGATTTAAGCATTCAACAGCCCTGTATTATAAAATAATTTAATGCACAGCTAGCTGTGAATTATTCCGTACATACAGATAAAAAAAGAAAGCAGTTCTTCAGTGTTCATGATGGCATCTTTCAGCTGTGAATCTGCAGAAATGAGTTTAACTTCACTGACTAATACATAACACACCCATCCTGATGGCACACTGTCTCCTGGGGTTATTGTGTGTGTGTGTGTGTGTGTGTGTGTTT
>CM077449.1:695102-702602 GCA_039654765.1 Mylopharyngodon piceus
GTGAGGATGATCTTATCACTAGTGCTCGTTTCTTGGCTTCGCCGTTGTCTTTCTCTGCTTCAGTATTTATATGATAGCAGATACACACACACACACACACACACACATTAAAACACTCATACTGACAGCCCTGTGCATCTGGAAGTCATCATTCCAGCAGCTGTGTGCTTCTCTCAGGCTTTCAGCACTGCAGCTTCGTTCCAAAACACAGTGAGACGCCTACATAGACTGCACTTAAAGGCATCAAGGTGCACTTCTGATGTAAATATAAATAAATATACACTACCAGTCAAAAGTTTGGATTTGTTTAAGAAAAGAAGCCTCTTCTGCTCACCAAGGCTGCATTTATTTGATCAAAAATACAGTAAAAATAGTGAAATATTATTACAATTTAAAATAGCTGTTTTCTATGTGAATATATTGTGAAATGTAATTTATTCCTGTGATCAGAGCTGAATTTTCAGCATCATTCAGTGTCACATGATCCTTCAGAAGTCAATAGGGGCCTAGCATTGAAGGTGCGATGGCATCCATTGTATTCGTTGGCGAACCACATGCGGGAAAGTTATGAAATTTGGCACATTGATAGAGGACACTCCCAACATTAACTACAGAAAATTTGGTGTCTCTAGATCAAACTCTCTAGCACCACCACTTGTCCAAAGTTTCACTCATGTTTACCCTAATAACTTTTGAACATATATCAAATATTTATATGCTCATAACTTTTGATGTGGTCCACTTATTTTCATGTGAGTCATCTCCTGAGATTCCTGAATTCTTGCCGAGTCCAACGATACCTAACATGCTAGGTTTCGCCTTATGGTTTGTGCAACGTTGCGATTTAGCGTTAAAACAACATTTGTGAATATCTTTGAAACCGTTAGACCAAATGCCAAAATTTTGATAGTAAGTGGCAAAAAAAAAAAATGCAAACAAAGTCATGCTTGGGTCATTTGTTATGTAATCATCCATACACATGTCTATAACTCCTAAATGAAATTAGATATTTTCAACAAATTTGACACTTATTTATGGGTACACTCTGAGGACACGTAAAAAAGTGGTGGGATTGCGCCTGCTGGTGGTGCTATAACTGAACAAAATATTAAATTGCCACTGACTACAATAAAGTATATGAAATAAAATGCTATATTTTACTTCTTGATTGCTTCTTTGTGCTTGGCCTCCTAATGGCTGCTTGCAGCTATATTTCTATATATGAATGTAACTGTATGTTGAACATTAGTTTCTTTAGGCATATTGTTGCTGCTGTCATAGTTTTATAAAATCAATAAATAACCATGGATTGCAGTGATTTCACAGCAGTTTTTACAGTAACTCTTGTGACTTTATTCTCTCTTTTATTTTGTTCTTGTCTGTACTGATGTTTGTTCAACCCATCTCCAACTGGATCTGGATCGACTCCACTGTAAAATTAGTGCCAAATCAAATCAACACGCTCTTCGGGAATTATTTGTAGTTCATAAATTCACACTGTTATGAGCTTTAAGTATATTATCAAATCAGATTCATGCAAACATGAGCGCTGATGTTTATAGATGTACCACGTTTAGTTGTATATATTTCCAAGCATAAAAACAACATGCTTGAGTGTAAATCCACACAAACGCACACACAAACAACCTCGTTCAGCTGTTGCCATGTCTCCAGAGAAGCTTCCATACACTCTCTCTCTCTCTGGGCCACAGCTATCCATAACCTCCACTGGGAGTCGGATTAAGGATCCTTAAACAGGCTCTCCTGCTGCCTGGGGCCTCCTTAAGTGATTCTACACCACGGGCATTGAGCTTTATCTGTGTGTGTGAGTGTGTGTGTGAGTGTATCTGCACCTACCTCAAACATGCAAACCGCTGCATCTGGAGTTTAGCTAAAAATCATTCTGTCATCATTTACTCACTCTCATGATGTTTCAAACCCGTATGACTTTCATTCTTCTCAGTGTTGGGGAAGCTACTCTGAAGCTGTAGTTTGACAAGCTACTCATAAGTTAAAGTAGTTAAGATACAGTCAAACTACACTTCTGAAAAAGTAGTTAGCTACACTACAAGTTACTATCAAAAACATAGCTACCCAGCAAGCAGTTTGACATTTAAAAGATGTCTAATAGCCGTCCAAACACATCCCTGAAGTCTAGGCTAAAAAAAGTCTGGGCTGTCAGTGAAAATTTAATAGTTGTCTAACCATAGCCCAAGAATAGACTAGTCAAAGAAATGAAACCAAACACCTTAATCACTGTTGACTTTGCTTACATGATAATTTGTTTTGGCAAAAACGACATGTAACCAAATTCAAGGTTATTTTGGCTAGAAGTGGATTACTCATAGCCAGACTATATCAGGTCTATAGTTAACCGAGACCCACCAGATAGTTAATCTGAAACCCACCACAACCTATTTAATTAGATCACAGCCTTTGCCGTAAGCGCACTAAGCTATATTGTTTTCTTATCGATTGACAGACTGCTTTGCCTAAGCAATGACGCAAAACACAAAGTTAGTGATCTTTTAGGTTCATTATAAAACTGTGCCAGATTAAACTATGACGGGTCATCATAAAATCAGAAATAGACATTTAATATAGAGTGCAATAAAGCAGGACAATTAATCAATTTAAAAAGGCTATTATTCACCTGTATGTGCTTGAAGACTTCGACGCAGACAGCGTTTTAATCTTTGGCTTGCATATTGTCAAGAGTTCTCTGAAGCTCTTGACAATGAAAGCAGCTTCATTTATTCAAGTTCCCCTGTGCTCAAAGTCTCTTTTTCCTCTCACATGTTTTTCCCCGCAGGTCATCAGATTGGCAGAACAGAGAAAGAAAGTCTTGAATGAAGACGGAGGAGGAGGAGAGTAAAACCGAAGCCTCGTCGCACCCGTGCCATAGCCAGAGGAGTGAAATAAAACGCTTATTAATTGGTAATCTGAACATGCTGCTTTGGCTCAAACTCACATTACGGTTAAATCCAGATTCATATATTACACAGAGCTGATCGCTCAACACCTCACATCCACATATAGAGTTACAGACACACAACTGCATGAGAGCTGCACACACACACACACACATGCACACACACACTTTAAAGGGGTGGTTGATTATGATTTCACTTTTTTAACTTTAGTTAGTGTGTAATGTTGCTGTTTGAGCATAAACAACATCTGCAAATTTACGACGCTGAAAGTTCAATGCAAAGGGAGATATTTTCTTTTACAGAAATCGCTTTTTAAGGACTACAACAAACGGCTGGTAGGGACTACAACGAGCTTCTTCCCGGGTTAGTGACATCACAAACCCTAAAATTTACATAAACCCCGCCCCCGAGAACACGCAACAAAGGGGGCGGGGCCATGTTGGGCTGCTTTAGAGAAGAGGAAGAGTTGTTGTAGTAGAGTGTTGTTGACATGCCGTCATTTTACGTCAGTTCAACGCTGGATTTGCACAAAAGATTAACATGACGGCACATGCTAGTCGATGAGTTGAATCAACTCCACAGCAACTACATAAATTTATCCACTAACCATTCAGAAACGTCTAAAAGTTGTAACTTCTTCCTGAGTCTCTCCATCAGTGTCGACTCCGGTTTGAACAATGTAAGGCTGAACACCGTTACTGACAATCCTCATTTTGGCTGCGTGAGATTCTCCAGCTTTGTTGTTGTTGAGCGACCGAAGCGCGAGCTGTTAAAGCCCCGCCCTCTTCTGGAAAGGGGGCCGGGAGCAGCAGCTCATTTGCATTTAAAGGGACACACACACAAAAACAGCGTGTTTTTGCTCACACCCAAATAGGGGCAAATTTGACAAGCTATAATAAATGATCTGTGGGGTATTTTGAGCTGAAACTTCACAGACACATTCTGGGGACACCAGAGACTTATATTACATCTTGTGAAAGGGGCATTATAAGTCCACTTTAACATTCTTAGTGTTTCAGTTTTAGTAATTTTTTGAGTGAACAACCCCTTTAACTATGCTGCAAAATGACAATTTACGTTGTGTGAGGCAAATCTTGCTGGATTTTAAAAAGATGAGATTTTGCCAATAATGCGTCATGTCTGTTTATGTTTTGTAGAAGTATGCAGCTTGTGACTCGGCTCATCATGAGACATTGTTGACATACGTGCACGTCAAGAGCGCATTCATTTGACAAACCTTCAGCACAGCTGGCTTTTGTCACAAAATCAATTGAGAGCGGTTCCTCATTGTCCAACACTTAAAGCCGGTCATCATGTGACCCGCTCGGCATGCTGGGAGAGGATCGCTCTGCTCCGCATGATTGGATAAAGTGCTTCATTGTCTGTCTGCACAACCGTTCACATTCACACCGACCGGAGCACATTTAATTGTAAAAGTGAAAACACACAAACTCTTGCGTTTGAGATTATTGATTTTGAGCTCTACTAGAGCAGGTTTTCATGCTTGAATGTTGATTATTTTCCTCATATTCTCCATTGTTCAGCTCCTCTCTTCCCAGTCTGTCAGTAACGCTCTGTCTCTATGAAGCCCCTCCTTCTGAAAAGCACAATGTGCTCTGATTGGTCGGCTGGAGCAGTGTGTTGTGATTGGTGTTTGGGAAATGTCCCGCCCTTTACCATAACCGCCAGTTTCAACACACTACTAACTAACTCAACCAGGCCCCGCCCCTTTATTCTGCATTATTTAAATGAGGAATATTGTGAAGAAAACTCAAGACTACAATGGAGGCGTTTCAGGGAGTTCAGAAACACTTCACTGAATCATGAATGGTGAGCATGAAGAACTCATTAAAGGCCTCGTTTATGAGCTGAATTTGTTTGATGTTCTCTATGAAAACATGCTGTAAGTTCCTCCTGGTCCAGATCAGCATCTCACTGAAGACTGAATGTGGCTTTATTCAGATAACCCCGGGGGCGTGGCCTTGCACTTGATTGACAGCTGATTAATCACTGCAGATGGGACAGGATCAAACCTCTGACCCCGGGTGGCCATGAGGGTCAAAGGTCAAGCAGCCTGCTCTATTTGCATTTGTGATTGTTTAAAGACAAAAGCAATAAAAGCGCATTGATAAAGATGTCACAGTGGCATACTAGCATACTACTCGTACATTTCTGCAGTATGCAGTACATATGTTTAGTATTATTTATATGCTATTATATTTATTCATATTTTGAACTAGCTTTCATTTTTTATATTTTATGTTTTTATGGCTTTTTATTTACTTTTTAAAAATATTTGTTTTTATATTTAATTTTTTTTCCAGTTTTAGTTTTAGTAATTTTAGTACTTCAACTTTATTTTCTAATTTTCTAATTTGTTTTTCATTTAATATTTATATTTTATTTTAGTTCATCTTTATTTCAATTTACTAAAATAGTTTGTATTAGTTTTAGTTAATATCAACACTGGTTGTAGAAGTACTGTATCCCACAATGCAATGTGCTCAACTTGACCTCATTATTTGTTCATTAAAACTCATTAAACCTCAAATTATTTTTAGAAAATGGAATTAAAATGCAAATTTTTAATGTTATTTAATGCTAATGTTTTAGTATATGTTATTTTTTAAATATTCTGAATTAGATTTTATTTTTATAATTTTGTTTTTATTTTAATTTCAGTTAAAAATGTAGCAATTTTGTTGCACGTTTTTGTCATTTTTATTTATATATTATTATTATTATATTTTAGTGCTTATACTAAACAAAAATAAGAAATGTTGCCTTGGCAACTAGCTAAAATAAAATGTAAATAAAAAGTTTTTGTAATATTTTATTATTATTTTTAGTTAATATAATCATAACCCTGCTGACAATGTAGCACACTTCTGTTTGAAGTGTGTATTGTTTCAGAAGGCAGGCAGTATGCAGCACATATAGTGTGTAGTATGCAGTAAGCAGTCTGCTAATAATCCATTTCAAGCATCACCAGGGGTCAAAGGTCAGAAATGACAAGTTTTCTGTTGACAAGAACATCAGCCTAATTTCATAACCCACGATTCTCCTGTTGTCCCGGTTGAATTGTTTAGTTCAAACCTCAAGGTGAAGCTGGTTACTGTGAAACTCAAACAGGTGAAGAGTTCAAAGAAAAGCTCTTGACTGTTGTACACGTGTGTGTGTGTGTGTGTGTCGCAGGAAAACAGCTGCTCAAACCGCAGGACAGCGCGAGGACGAACACCTGTGGGTGTCAGAGAGACAGACGCATCATCCTTCTCTGATCAAACACCTGCAAACTTCCACACAACTGCAGAAGTACGCTGTTCAGTCTCAGACGCTCTGAGATCAGGTCTTTGTTCACACATTTCTGGAATTTAATCTATCCAGCAGCTTTTTAAGTTTTGTATTGTTCTAGTGTATTCATGTGTTTTGTAAAGTGTTACCCTGAAGGTATTCATATTGCATGTTGCAATGCATTATATACAGTATATTTTCATAAACAAATGTAACCAAAGTTAACATGCATTATAATATTCACAGATTCCTTGTTACATCTGAAATTGGTTGTTTGTCTTGTGTTTTAATGCATTATATTTTCTCAAGGTGTGACAATGAACAGCATGTGCATTACAAGGCAAAAATAATGCATTCAAATACTTTCATAAAAACTTCAAGTAAAGTGATACGAGGTTTTACAGCAGGTTTCCTGATAGATTTCTGATATTGATTAGATAAACGTGCTTCAGCTTTATGAGATGATTGTGATCAACAGATGGCAAATGTTTGTGGGAAAACAGCAGTGTTGGGTAAGTTACTCTAAAAAAGTAATTAATTACGGTCACACTTTAGTTTAGGGACTTTTGCCTCAATAAACTCCTAATTACTGCTTACTAATAGTAAGGTAGAGGTTAAGTTTAGGTATTGGGTAGGATTAAGGGATGTACACTTTAAAAAATGCTGGGTTAAAAACAACCCAAGTTGGGTTGAAAATGGACAAACTCTGCGGTTGGGTTAAATGTTTGCACAACCTGCTGGGTAGTTTTATTTAACTCAACTATTGTTTAAAAATTACTGTATTTCTTGCTGAAAATGAACCCAAAATATGTTGGAAATTAACATTTATTAATATGTTTAATGAACAATAATTAAACAATATACATTTATTAAATTGCTTATTAATAAATGTTCACCTTTTGATTATTATTGTTGCCTCTAGTAATTATGTGTCTGATTTTTAATTTCCAACATATTTTGGGTTCATTTTAAGCCATATAGTCATTTTTAAACAATAGTTGAGTTAAATAAACCTGCCCAGCAAACATTTAACCCAACCGCTGGATTAAAACAACCCAATCGCTGGGTTCGTCCATTTTCAACCCAGCTTGGGTTGTTTTTAACCCAGCATTTTTTAAAGTGTAGAATACGGTCATGCAGAATAAGGCATTAATATGTGCTTTATAAGTACTAATAAACAGCCAATATACTAGTAATATGCAAGTTAATAGTGAGAATTGTACTCTAAACTAAAGTGTGACCTTAATTACTGGCTACTAATTACATCTTCAACAGT
>CM077449.1:707602-762602 GCA_039654765.1 Mylopharyngodon piceus
TGAGTACAGAAAGGCCCTAAAATCTGCTAGATCTGCTTATTTTTCAAAACTTTTAGAAGAAAATAAGCACAACCCTAGGTATTTATTTGATACAGTGGCTAAATTAACAAGAAATAAAGCTTCAACTTCTGATGTTTCCAAACAGCACAGCAGTAATGACTTTATGAACTTCTTTACTTGCAAGATTGATAATATTAGAGAAAAAATTATAACCATGCAACCGTCTACTACAGTATCGTGTCAGATAGTGCACTGTAGTGTCCCTGAGGAAAAATTCAATTCATTTGCTGCTTTAGGAGAGGAAGAATTGTCTAAACTTGTTAAATCATCAAAATCAACAACTTGTATGTTAGACCCTATACCGACTAAGCTATTGAAAGAGATGCTTCCAGAGGTTATAGATCCTCTTCTTAATATCGTTAATTCGTCTTTATCGCTAGGATACGTACCAAAAACTTTTAAGCTGGCTATTATTAAACCTCTTATTAAAAAACCACAACTTGATCCCTGAGAATTAGTCAATTACAGGCCGATCTCAAATCTCACTTTTCTGTCAAAAATACTAGAAAAGGCAGTATCATCACAACTATGTTCCTTTTTAGAAAGAAATAGTATCTGTGAGGATTTCCAGTCAGGATTTAGACCGTACCATAGTACTGAGACTGCTCTCATTAGAGTTACTAATGATTTGCTCTTATCATCAGATCGTGGTTGTATCTCTCTATTAGTGTTACTGGATCTTAGTGCTGCATTTGACACTATTGATCACAATATTCTTTTAAATAGACTCGAAAATTATGTTGGCATTAGTGGAATTGCATTGTCATGGTTCAAATCATACTTATCTGACCGTTATCAGTTTGTAGTAGTAAACGAAGAGATGTCATATCGATCACAAGTTCAATATGGAGTACCACAAGGCTCAGTACTAGGACCGTTGCTGTTCACTTTGTACATGCTACCCTTGGGAGATATCATTAGGAAGCATGGCGTTAGTTTTCACTGTTACGCTGATGATACTCAGCTCTATATTTCTTCGCGCCCTGACGAAACTTACCAATTCACAAAATTAACGGAATGCATAGCTGATATAAAAAATTGGATGACCAGTAACTTCCTACTACTAAATTCAGAAAAAACAGAGATTCTAATTTTTGGACCAAAAACTTCTTCACGTAATAACCTAGAATACTGTCTAACACTTGATGGCTGCTCTGTTAAGTCTTCGTCGTCAGTTAGGAACCTGGGTGTGCTCTTTGATACCAATCTTTCATTTGAAGGCCATGTTACTAGCATCTGTAAAACCGCATTCTTCCATCTTAAAAATATATCTAAACTACGGCATATGCTCTCAATGAAAAATGCAGAACAGTTAGTTCATGCGTTCATGACCTCAAGGCTAGATTACTGTAACGCTCTACTGGGTGGTTGTTCTGCTCGCCTGATAAATAAACTACAGCTCGTACAAAATGCAGCAGCTAGAGTTCTTACTAGAACTAGGAAGTATGACCATATTAGCCCGGTTCTGTCAACACTGCATTGGCTTCCTGTTAAACATCGTATAGATTTTAAAATCTTGCTAATTACTTACAAAGCACTAAATGGTTTAGCTCCCCAGTACCTGAGCGAGCTCTTAATTCATTATAGTCCTTCACGTCTATTGCGATCTCAGAATTCAGGCCAGCTGATAATACCTAGAATATCAAAATCAACCGCAGGCGGTAGATCCTTCTCCTATTTGGCACCTAAACTCTGGAACAATCTTCCTAGCATTGTTCGGGAAGCAGACACACTCTGTCAGTTTAAATCTAGACAAAAAACGTATTTCTTTAACCTGGCATACACATAACACATTATCAATTTATATTTTCAAATCCGTTAAAGGATTATTAGGCTGCATAAATTAGGTCAGCCGGAACCGGGAACACTTCCTATAACACATGATGTACTCGTTACATCAGAAGAAGAATGGCATCTACGCTAATATTAGTCTTTCTGGTTATCCCGAGGTTCACCGTAGTCAACCGGATCCGGGCCGTATCCAGGTGAGACCGAGGACCTGCGCCTTGACACAACCACAACGCAGCCCTGAAGTATCAGCAGAGATTGAGTCAACTAGATCATCCACTGTGAGGGCCTCATCGACACGACAGCCACGACACAGTTCCTCAATAAACCGTCCATACCGGCGTGATGAATACGATCCTCAATTGGATGGAACTGGAATAAATACTTTGAATGCTGCGATCCTATTGGACTTACGATGGCAACCTGAATCGTAACAAAGCACTGTTGGCCAGAGGAGAACTGGCCCCCCGACTAAGCCTGGTTTCTCCCAAGGTTTTTTTCTCCATTTAAACACCTATTTGCCACTTGTCTGCCACCTGATGTCACCTGATGGAGTTTGGGTTCCTTGCCGCTGTCGCCTTTGGCTTGCTTAGTTGGGGACACTTGACATTTGACTTGACATTTGATATTCAACAGTGCTTTGATCTGCCTGCATTGACACTATTCTTTAAGAGCTGCTGTGCAGCCAAATAATGTACCAGTTATCAATGTAAAGCTGCTTTGACACAATCTACATTGTAAAAAGCGCTATATAAATAAAGGTGACTTGACTTGACTTGACATGAGTGTGTGTGTGTGTGTGTGTGTGTGTGCATGTGTGTGTGTGTGTACATGAGTGTGTGTGTGTACATGAGTGTGTGTGTGTGTGTGTGTGTGTGTGTGTGCGAGTGAGTGTAAATGTGGCAGGTTTGGGGTTTCACACTCCAGCAAACAATTACAGTCGTCCACAATCGTTCATCTGAAGCTTCACGGAAATGAGCTGCTATTTGATTCTCAGCAGTGGAAACCTGACACTACGACTGAGTCATGAGGATGAGTCACAGCTTATTAAATATAAAAGATTAGAGGTCAAATGTAAAAAATGATCTGCTTTGTCTCTGAGGTTTTGAAGTCCTCAGAAGAAAAGGAAAACATCCTTCTCCGGCGCTTTGATGCGGTCGAACGACAATGAGAAGCAACCGTGGAAGCAATTAGTCTGTCAGAGATGCTTCGACAGTAATTAAAGGCAAATGTCTAATTTCCTTTGTTTTGTTTCTTGTCAGACATACAGTCTGTCGAAGAGGCGCGCCTCCGCCATCAATCCAACAAAACTTCAGCTTTCTTCTGTGGTTTAAAAATACACGATTAATCTGATAACAACCTGGTAGGGCTTGACAAATGTGTGACAAAAACATTCTATTACACCCTTAAAAATAGCATCATATGACCTCTTCAATCTCAAATGAAGCTCAACTGTTTTACGCACTGGTCAGTATTTTCTGCGCGAGCTTCAGCGTCAGGTCAGGAGTAATGAGAGTCTGTCAGCGGCCGTCACAGGGTCTGTGGATGATGAACTGCACCGCAGGCCTGTGAGGGGTAAAATCTTCCAGAGCTCATCATAATTACAGCCTGAGCTCTGGTTCCTTGACCGAGGCTAATCTAGGACACAGATCATTCAGTCCCTGCAGCGTACATGATCTGTCAGTACTGACGATGATGAATATAACAGACCGGAACCCTCCGTAGATCTGGCTTCAGGTTTCACACGGAAGTGAGGATGAATTTTTAACAGTTAAATCATCTCTGCGGTGTGTTCAAGTGCAGTTTTTTGGCCGAGACGCAGGCGACATGAAGCGACAACACAGTCGACTTTCGTCTAAACTCTTTGATGTCAGCTGGGTATCACGGCCTTTAGTGAACTACATTAGTTAACATGAACAAAGAAGAATGCTTCTAGATCATTTATTAAACTTGAATGTTGATCTTCCCCACCATTGATGGAATTTTCCAGCAATCCGTGTTATACAGTAGGGGGCGCTATTATGCATCTTCTGAAAATATACAGAATCTCCAGATCAAAACATGGGCTAAAAGAAAGAAGCAGAAGAAACAAGTGATAAAAGACTATACGTTGTAGTCTTTGAAAAAAACTATTTTCTCAGCTTTTTGTTCAAATGTTGCTTTTTTAAAGAAACGTACACACATTCAAGTGTTGATAAAAAATGCATAAAGCTTTCTTTTGATATATTGCATGTTCAAACATTCATACAACAAAATATTTTGGGGCCATGAAATTTTTGTGAAAATTATCAAAAACGCTGGTGGGGAAAGAGATAACATTTACCAATACTCTACATTTTTAAAAGAAAAGTTGCACTGTGAAAATGAAAATTTAAATGAAAATTCAACCTGAACAAACCAGTGAACAGTATATTAACTAACATTAATAGCAAACTAATACTAATGTGTTTTTCCACAATACATATTGTTTCAAAGCAGCTTCACAGAAAATGCATGTTTCGATGTTTAAAAATATAAATTGCTCATTGTAAGTTCATGTAAACAAACGCAACAACAAAATATAGCTGCGAGCAGCAAATATCGGGGTTCAAGCACTTTAAGGCCTTTCAGCACATGTGTAAAAAGGTATTATATTTTAATTAGCAAGCCTCTAACCATCTCGATCATAGATGGAAAAGACCATTTATAGCAAATTACAGGCAATTTACCATAGGAAATATATGTTTTTTAAAGCTTTTTAACAGTTATCAAGGTTGAGCCAAAAACCTAGGACTAGTTCACCAAAGTTGTTTTTTGAAACAATCTCCAATATTTAACAAATTATTCGATGGACAGAGGCGGTCCTAGAGGCAAAGTTGCTCAGAATGAGGAGTTCTACCATGTGAAATGAATGTCGTGGGCATGTGCCCCCTGGTGGCCGATTTCTTTTGAATTTCTCACAGACCTCTAGGGCCGTAAGTCAAACAGGCCCAGCGAGTTTCGTTCTGATCGGCCTCCGTTAACCTTGTCTGATAGCTGCTCAAAGTTCATTGGCTGATGGCAGACATGTTGTTTGAGATACATGAATGTCCTCATAGCACCTCATGGCACCTCGGACAAAGACGCTGCATGCCTATTTTCAAGTCAGTCGGACTAACGGTTAAGTAGTTATAGCAATTTTCATGTTTTTTTCCTGTTATAGCGCCACCAAGTGGACAGTCGCTGTGTCCTTTTTCACGCGACCACAGAATGAGCTCTTACATATGTGTGCCAAGTTTGGAGCAAATATCTCATTCTGTTCACGAGTTATAGCCATTTTAGTAAAAGTGGCTCCGCCCACTTCGAATGTTTTGGCGGCCCTTAGGGACTATGAATCGAAATTTCAACTTTTTTTTTGATAATTATTGACAATCAGACTCCAGAGAATCTTGCTGCACTGGTTTGGTTCCGATCGTGCCAAAAACACTAGGACTAGTTCGCAAAAGTACGTTTTTCAAAAAATCCAATAAACCCGAAAATTTTGTGATAAGCGAATCCGAGGCAGTCAGTCTTGAGCCAAGGATTCCAACGATTTAAGACACTTGAGCCAATGCCGTACTTTTGATCGCTGTAGCGCCCCCGTCAGGCCGATTGGGGTGAGCCTTGGTGACGTTGTAGACGGTGTGAGTACTACCAGCCCTCAAAGTTTCAAGTCTCTACGACTTACGGTTTGGTCTGCCTGATCACTTTTAGGGGAGAATACTGATCCTTGGAAACTTTACGCTACGCGCTTGAACCCCTAATAATGAGACCTGATTGTAAAGTGTTACAGAAACATTGGCTTTTTTGGGGATGTTGCATTCTAAAAAAAAAGTTACAGGTCAATTACTTAATTTAAAAAATTTTGATTGAGAACATTGGGAGATTTAAATTGTAAATATTTTCTGGTCAAACTTTGAAGCTTTTGTGAGCTTGAACTGCTGTTGAACATCACGTTGTTTACTTTTAACTCTTATAAAGTGTCATTGAGTTGCTTTTAATGTCTTAGAGTTTCATAACACTAGTTTTGAGCTTGAAAACACTGTATGTATTTGTGCACATGCACTCACTGTGAAGCGCGAGTGAAGCTCAACACCATGTAGCCTCAGGCGGCGGATGAAAGAACCTGTCATTTCAGAGGGAAGCAGAATAAAGAAGATCTCGCCCAGCCCGAGGCCAAGAAATACCGAAGACGGCTCGAGCCGAGCTTTAGTGAAGAGGACGAGCAATTTGTTTGGAGAGCAGATCTCTCTGAGGACCCGTCACGAGATTAATACATCAAACCCAGAGACGGGTGAAATACATATTGTGTTCTTCTCCACATGCTCACCTGTGCTCCTTTCTCTGTCTGTTGTTCTTCTCCACCCGTAACACTGCAGTTCCAGCGATCGCCTTTCATCCTCTCTCTATCTGCTTTTATTCACCCTCTTTCACTTCTCACCTTTCACCCCTCAAGAAAACGTGTCATTTTCTCACACACAGCAGTTGTTCATTATGTGAAAAGCACGTGAATCTTATCATCACCATCACTTGTGAGCAGAAAGTGTGACGATGAAACTGACTGTGAGAATGAGACACATTCACTGAAAATCATCTCTATATGAGATAATTATTCCATTATCAAGTCATTGGTCTCATTAACATAAAAAATCTTCAAAAGAATGAAGCCAACCTATTAGTCAGCATCACAATATAGGATTTTTCTATTGGCTTTTGGACTATTGCAGAAAATAAGCTCTGTGACTGACACAAGTTCACGATTCTGACACGTTTTGTCCATCATGACCATTTTCACAAATGAACACAACAGCAGAAGTAAAACATAGGCTCTAAGTGAACTACACCACAACAACGTGACACCATTAAACTCCTTCAGTCTTTATTTAAAACACTTTCCCTGAAAGTTTGAGTTAGAATAGTTTGATTATAAACAACGAGTTGACTAGATGAGTTTATCTGTTCAGCATGATGATGTATGACATTCAAACCCGATTCCAAAAAAGTTGGGACACTGCACAAATTGTGAATAAAAAAGGAATGCAATGATGTGGAAGTTTCAAATTTCAATATTTTATTCAGAATACAACATAGATGACATATCAAATGTTTAAACTGAGAAAATGTATCATTTTAAGGGAAAAATAAGTTGATTTTAAATTTCATGGCATCAACACATCTCAAAAAAGTTGGGACAAGGCCATGTTTACCACTGTGTGGCATCCCCTCTTCTTTTTATAACAGTCTGCAAACGTCTGGGGACTGAGGAGACAAGTCGCTCAAGTTTAGGAATAGGAATGTTGTCCCATTCTTGTCTAATACAGGCTTCTAGTTGCTCAACTGTCTTAGGTCTTCTTTGTCGCATCTTCCTCTTTATGATGCGGCAAATGTTTTCTATGGGTGAAAGATCTGGACTGCAGGCTGGCCATTTCAGTACCCGGATCCTTCTTCTACGCAGCCATGATGTTGTAACTGATGCAGTATGCGGTCTGGCATTGTCATGTTGGAAAATGCAAGGTCTTCCCTGAAAGAGACGACGTCTGGATGGGAGCATATGTTGTTCTAGAACTTGGATATACCTTTCAGCATTGATGGTGCCTTTCCAGATGTGTAAGCTGCCCATGCCACATGCACTCACGCAACCCCATACCATCAGAGATGCAGGCTTCTGAACTGAGCGCTGATAACAACTTGGGTTGTCCTTGTCCTCTTTAGTCCGGATGACATGGCGTCCCAGTTTTCCAAAAAGAACTTCAAATTTTGATTCATCTGACCACAGAAAACGCCTGCGCTTCTGGATCATGTTTAGATATGGCTTCTTTTTTGACCTATAGAGTTTTAGCCGGCAACGGCGAATGGCACGGTGGATTGTGTTCACCGACAATGTTCTCTGGAAGTATTCCTGAGCCCATGTTGTGATTTCCATTACAGTAGCATTCCTGTATGTGATGCAGTGCCGTCTAAGGGCCCGAAGATCACGGGCATCCAGTATGGTTTT
Source organism: Mylopharyngodon piceus (assembly GCA_039654765.1). Lineage (NCBI taxonomy): Eukaryota > Metazoa > Chordata > Actinopteri > Cypriniformes > Xenocyprididae > Mylopharyngodon > Mylopharyngodon piceus. Next base: position 715,443 of record CM077449.1, read on the forward strand.
CCGGCCTTGACCCTTACGCACAGAGATTGTTCCAGATTCTCTGAATCTTTGGATGATATTATGCACTGTAGATGATGATAACTTCAAACTCTTTGCAATTTTTCTCTGAGAAACTCCTTTCTGATATTGCTCCACTATTTTTCGCCGCAGCATTGGGGGAATTGGTGATCCTCTGCCCATCTTGACTTCTGAGAGACACTGCCACTCTGAGAGGCTCTTTTTATACCCAATCATGTTGCCAATTGACCTAATAAGTTGCAAATTGGTCCTCCAGCTGTTCCTTATATGTACATTTAACTTTTCCGGCCTCTTATTGCTACCTGTCCCAACTTTTTTGGAATGTGTAGCTCTCATGAAATCCAAAATGAGCCAATATTTGGCATGACATTTCAAAATGTCTCACTTTCAACATTTGATATGTTATTTATATTCTATTGTGAATAAAATATAAGTTTATGAGATTTGTAAATTATTGCATTCCTTTTTTATTCACAATTTGTACAGTGTCCCAACTTTTTTGGAATCGGGTTTGTATATTACATCTTGTAAAAGGGGCATTATAGGTTTATATTTATATAATGTAATATATTCATTACATTATATTCAAGTTTGAAATGTTGCATACGCCAGTATTCAGTGTATACTGTGTAGTGTGCTAGTATTCAAAACACTGCCATTGTCCTGCTCTGATTTCATCCAAATGTTTTGTATCATAATTCAAAGGCACAAACGCTGCAGCAAGACACTATTTTCCTATTTTCACATGGATTTGTTGCCAAAAAGAGGTGTTGCATCCTGATGGAGGTGTTTTGATCTGGCTTACAGGTTTGAGTGTGTGACGGGAGGATGGATCAGTCTCCTCTCACTCCTGCTGTCTTTATCTACTGCCACACACTTCAGAGTCGCCGCAGGCAGTTTGTGTGTTTGAAGACATTTATGTTCTGCAGCAGATGGTGGCACACACAGGTCAACCAATCACAGGAGTCTTCGAAGCTCTGTGATGATCTCAACCAATCAGAGCTCAGAGCTCAGTTTGAGGTCGTCACATGATTCAGTGCTTTACTGCGACTAAAGCAAGAGGGTTTTTGTGATTGCCATCAGAAGGTAATGCTTTCATTTAAAGTTTTGCATTGGTGCATCTTGATAAATTCATATACCAAACAATTACTGAGGAATTTCCCAGAGTGTCACTCTGAGGTGATGTGGTTTCACAGGTGTGTCAGCTTCAGACAGTTTCCTGTGCAGACAGGAAGTCTTTGTCAAACCTCAAGAAAGGAGTTCTTTAACTCTTTAAGGCATGTGACTTCTCTGAAGTGGCCGTCCTGTGTGTTAATCAGTAGCTGCAGTGAAAATAATGCAGAAAAAAAATCTGCATCTGTCTGTATAAATAAAACTAAACAGATGTGCAACTGTTGCCTTTTAATTGTAGGATCAATTAAGAGATTAATTTGCTTTTTTCCAGAAAATGAAACACTCAGTGATGTGATCAATCCTCTAGCACCAAGTGTTAAAGTGTTCTCAATGTGTGTGTTTTTTTTTTTGCTTCTGTAGTGCCAATAACTACCTAGCAGAAACCACCCAGAACACCCTAGCAACGCCATAACGACGTGCTACAATCACAATCAACCTGGAAACCATCCAGAACACCCTAGCAACGCCATAGCAACGTGCTTCAATCGCAATCAACCTGGAAACCACCCAGAACACCCTAGCAACGCCATAGCAACGTGCTTCAATCGCAATCAACCTAGAAACCACCCAGAACACCCTAGCACCACCATAGCAACGTGCTTCAATCGCAATCAACCTAGAAACCACCCAGAACACCCTAGCAATGCCATAGCGATGTGCTTCAATCACAATCACCCTGGCAACCACCCAGAACACCCTAGCAACGCCATAACGACGTGCTACAATCACAATCAACCTGGAAACCATCCAGAACACCCTAGCAACGCCATAGCAATGTGCTTCAATCGCAATCAACCTGGAAACCACCCAGAACACCCTAGCAACGCCATAGCAACGTGCTTCAATCGCAATCAACCTAGAAACCACCCAGAACACCCTAGCACCACCATAGCAACGTGCTTCAATCGCAATCAACCTAGAAACCAACCAGAACACCCTAGCAATGCCATAGCGATGTGCTTCAATCACAATCACCCTGGCAACCACCCAGAACACCCTAGCAATGCCATAACGACGTGCTACAATCACAATCAACCTGGAAACCATCCAGAACACCCTAGCAATGCCATAGCGATGTGCTTCAATCACAATCACCCTGGCAACCACCCAGAACACCCTAGCAACGCCATAACGACGTGCTACAATCACAATCAACCTGGAAACCATCCAGAACACCCTAGCAACGCCATAGCAACGTGCTTCAATCGCAATCAACCTGGAAACCACCCAGAACACCCTAGCAACGCCATAGCAACGTGCTTCAATCGCAATCAACCTAGAAACCACCCAGAACACCCTAGCACCACCATAGCAACGTGCTTCAATCGCAATCAACCTAGAAACCACCCAGAACACCCTAGCAATGCCATAGCGATGTGCTTCAATCACAATCACCCTGGCAACCACCCAGAACACCCTAGCAACGCCATAACGACGTGCTACAATCACAATCAACCTGGAAACCATCCAGAACACCCTAGCAACGCCATAGCAACGTGCTTCAATCGCAATCAACCTGGAAACCACCCAGAACACCCTAGCAACGCCATAGCAACGTGCTTCAATCGCAATCAACCTAGAAACCACCCAGAACACCCTAGCACCACCATAGCAACGTGCTTCAATCGCAATCAACCTAGAAACCACCCAGAACACCCTAGCAATGCCATAGCGATGTGCTTCAATCACAATCACCCTGGCAACCACCCAGAACACCCTAGCAACGCCATAACGACGTGCTACAATCACAATCAACCTGGAAACCACCCAGAACACCCTAGCAACGCCATAACGACGTGCTACAATCACAATCAACCTGGAAACCATCCAGAACACCCTAGCAATGCCATAGCGATGTGCTTCAATCACAATCACCCTGGCAACCACCCAGAACACCCTAGCAACGCCATAACGACGTGCTACAATCACAATCAACCTGGAAACCATCCAGAACACCCTAGCAACGCCATAGCAACGTGCTTCAATCACAATCAACCTGGAAACCACCCAAAACACCCTAGCAACGCCATAGCAACGTGCTTCAATCGCAATCAACCTAGAAACCACCCAGAACACCCTAGCAATGCCATAGCGATGTGCTTCAATCACAATCACCCTGGCAACCACCCAGAACACCCTAGCAACGCCATAGCAACGTGCTTCAATTGCAATCAACCTGGAAACCATCCAGAACACCCTAGCAACGCCATAGCAACGTGCTTCAATCGCAATCAACCTGGAAACCACCCAGAACATCCTAGCAACGCCATAGCGATGTGCTTCAATCACAATCACCCTGGCAACCACCCAGAACACCCTAGCAACGCCATAGCAATGTGCTTCAATAGCAATCAACCTGGAAAGCACCTAGAACACCATAGCAACACCCTAGCAACGCCATAACAACATGCTACAATCACAATCAACCTGGAAACCATCCAGAACATCCTAGCAACGCCATAACGACGTGCTACAATCACAATCAACCTGGAAACCATCCAGAACACCCTAGCAACACCATAACGACGTGCTACAATCACAATCAACCTGGAAACCACCCAGAACACCCTAGCAACGCCATAACGACGTGCTACAATCACAATAAACCTGGAAACCATCTAGAACACCCTAGCAACACCACAACAATGTGCTTCAATCACAATCACCCTGGAAACCACCCAGAAAAACCTCAGGATCATGGCAGTGACTTTTGCACAGGCAAACAACACTTAAAATCTATTTGTACTTGTCAAATGTATTTATATACATTAGTGTCACAGTTTGACCTAGTTTGATTCATTATGCTGATTAAAGTTAAATGTGTTATGATAATATGTAACTGCAAGACTGACACAGTTATTAAACTTGAACCTTGAACTGAATTGATCTGGATAATGACACTATTATCTTTTTAGAGCTGCTTTACAAGAAATTGAGTTTGTTTGCTAATTGATTGATTTTACAACATTAACACTGTTATTGTTGTGTGAGTGTGTGAGTGTGTGAGAGAGAGAAAGAGAGAGAGAGAGTGTGTGTGGTTCAGGGACCAAATGTCACAAATATAGTAATTTCAGAAATCCTTGTCCTTGTGGGGACATTTTTGGTCCCCATGAGGAAAACAACTTATAAATCATACAGAGTTTTTTTTTTTTTTTGAAAATGTAAAAATGCAGCAAGTTTTCTGTGATGGTAGGTTTAGTGTAAGGGGATAGAATATGCAGTTTGTACAGCAGAAAAAACATTACATCTGTGGAAAGCCCGCATAAAACATGGAAACCCGTATGTGTGTGTGTGTGTGTGTGTGTGAGTGAGAGAGAGAGAGAGAGAGAGAGAGAGAGAGAGAGAGTGTGTACTCTCTTTTTCACTTGCTGACTCACTATGTGGTTTCATGTGCTGAAACTCATTAATGACTCTGAGCATCTGAGTTTATTATTGTAACTGAATGTGAGCTTCATTTCCAGTAAACAAAACTGTGTGTGTGTGTGTGTGTTGACAGCACATTAAACACATATAGAATTATAATTATATTTTCTCCTAAAAAAAACAAAAAACAAAAAAAAAAACAGACCCAATTATCAGTCCAAAACGTGCTGTTCTTCTTCCTCAGTGTTTCTGTCTTGTTTTCCAGCACAAATATCTAAACAGTCTTAAATCAAGATACATTTAATGGAGAAGTAAAATGACTTTGTTTTCAGTGTCCTCTTGTTTTTCTGAAAGTATCAAAATGAAGTGAGTTTATGCTTTAAACAAGAACAACTATCTCCCAATGGGGTCAGAAAAGTAACTTGTTTCCCTTTGAATTAAGTTGATATTTTTGACCCCATTGGCAGATATTTGTTCTTGTTGTAAACATAAATTCGCTTCATTTTAATACATTTTTCCAGAAAACAATGTTTAGATATTTGTACAGGAAAACAAGACAGAAATACAGAGTAAGAAACTGTAAATTTTTGCAGTAAAATGTTTGTCATCCAGTAAGAGTGCAGAATGTGGAGCAGCTCAAATCATTTAATGAGAAATGTCTGAGTTCATATTGAGATCTCTGACTTTTGATTGCACATTTTGGTGTCTTGAGCAAATCTGAGCACATTTTGAGACCTAGTCAAGATCTCTTCTGAAACTCTAGAGGAGACTCGTGAGATTACTGGGAACAAAAGCAGCTGAAATAGTTAATTTCTAATAGACACACGCTTCATTAATTTGTCACCTCTTGTGAAATCATGATGTATTTAGCGACTGACACATTGTTTGTGTTTTGCCATAATAGTACAGTCATTTGTGTAATCATTAATGACTCATATCCATAATATCTCTCTCTTCCCCTCATATTTCACCAGTGATTGTCTCGAATAAGTCAAACTGGCATGTGGCGTCCCAGAAGGAGGCCGATGGAAATGGAAAGACGATTACGCAGAACCATAAAGCTGAAGAAACTGTACAGACACGGCCTTTCACTGTCATACGGCAAAAAAAAGATTTTCTCCCCCAGTATTTTTTCCGTTGTTTTCCAGTAAAAATATACAAACATTATTAAATCAAGATGCATTTATTTGAGAAGCAATTTGACATAAGATATTAAGTCATGTCTGGTGTTGAAAATCCTTTATCTAATTTGGCGTTCCGGGTCAAAAATGACCCGTCTTTTAAATTGTTTGTAAATCTCTCATTATGCTATATTACTGCCAAATATTGGATTCAATCTTTTTATCAACTTGTTTTCTTTCAATTATCACAGGTTTTGTGTTTCTTTTTGGATCTGATTGATTGTAGGCCTCATTGATCTGAGCTCATGCACTTCAGTTTTTCAGTGAAAAAAGTTCAGTCAAGCTTATTCACCTCAATAAAAACTGAGACGCATGAGCTCAGATCAGTGAGGCCTACAATCAATCAGATCCAAAAAGAAACACAAAACCTGTGATAACTGAAAGAAAACAAGTTGATAAAAAGATTGAATCTAATATTTGGCCACAAACGAGAACAAATATCTCATAAACTCACTTCTTTTTGACCAATTTCTCAGAAAACAAGACTTAATATCTTCAGTCATTTTGCTTCTCCAGTAAATGCATCTTGATTTAAGAATGTTTAGATATTTGTGCTGGAAAACAAGACAGAAACACAGAGGAAGAACATCATTGTTTGCAGTGCAACGCTCCCGATGCAGAAGACAAAGAGAAAGCAGACCAAAGGCAGACATATTGTGTGAGTATGTCCTGAAATGACCTCGCAGGGTTTGTGTTATTGTTTAAACCCATCCCAGATCTTGGATCAGATTTCCCGAATCTCTGCCAAGAGAAACACCCGTCCAGCCCCGCTTTCCCCTCTCGCTCTTCACTCCCGTTTAATGCTTCATATCGACGCTGCAGAAATGACAGACATTTAAAGCACTTCCAGAGGAAAAGACAAGCATATTGTCACAATGTTTTCCCAACACTTTCAAAGGCAGCCGATAATGAAACCTCACAAATGAACTTCACATATTGTGTCAGTGTGTTTTGGTTGAGTTCAGGCTGTGTGCTGCTTTCACGCACGGCTTTCTGCTTTCATACGGAGCTCATTATGATCAGGTTAAAGTCTATTCAGGTCTGACAGACTAATGATTAAAGACAGACTGGACGAGAGCCAGCTCATGAACACACACACACACACACTGAATGCTTTAGTTACATTGTTTTTCACTTGTAAAGGTGCAGCTCACACATAAACATAGTAAAACAGACTGATGCGTTTCATAGGAAGAGACACTCAAACAAACACTATATGAGCATTAATGGTGTTTTAACCAACCGAAATGCACACACACACACACACATCTGACTCGTCTGGAAACAACAAATGAAATGCATCACCTTGCTGCAAAGATATTGTGTCTTAAACTTGACACAAATGATGCATCTTTCTGTAATATACTATTTATGTATTTATTTATTTGCCATTAAAAGAAAAAAAAAGAACCTCAAATGTACAGTGCTCAGCGTAAATGAGTACACCCCCTTTGAAAAGTAACATTTTAAACAATATCTCAATGAACACAAAAACAAATTTCCAAAATGTTGACAAGACTAAGTTTAATATAACATCTGTTTAACTTATAACATGAAAGTAAGGTTAATAATATAACTTAGATTACACATTTTTCAGTTTTACTCAAATTAGAGTGATGCAAAAATGAGTACACCCCACAACAAAAACTACTACATCTAGTACTCTGTATGGCCTCCATGATTTTTAATGACAGCACCAAGTCTTCTAGGCATGGAATGAACAAGTTGGTGACATTTTACAACATCTATCTTTTTCCATTCTTCAAGAATGAGCTCTTTTAGAGACTGGATGCTGGATGGAGAGTGATGCTCAACTTGTCTCTTCAGAATTCCCCATAGGTGTTCGATTGGGTTCAGATCAGGAGCCACTGAATCACTTTCACCCTGTTCTTCTTCAGAAATGTGTTTAGGATCATTGTCATGCTGGAAAAGTGCACGACGACCAAGGGCACGGAGTGATGGTAGCATCTTCTCTTTCAGTATAGAGCAGTACATCTGTGAATTCATGATGCCATCACTGAAATGCAGCTCCCCGACACCAGCAGCACTCATGCAGCCCCACATAAGGACACTGCCACCACCATGTTTCACTGTAGGCACCATGCATTTTTCTTTGTATTCCTCACCTTTGCGACGCCATTCGGTTTTGAAGCCATCAGCTCCAAAAACATTTATCTTAGTCTCCTCACTCCAGAGTATAGAGTCCCAGTAGTCTTCATCTTCGTCAGCATGGGCCCTGGAAAACTCTAGGCGGGCTTTTTTGTGCCTGGGCTTTAGGAGAGGCTTCTTTCGTGGACGGCACCCATGCATGCCATTCCTCTGCAGCGTACGCCGTATTGTGTCACGGGAAATAGTCACCCCAGTTTGGCTTTCTACTTCTTTAGATAACTGCAGTGAACTTGTATGCCGATTTTCTTCAACCCTCCTCATCAGAAGACGCTCCTGTCGAGGTGTTAACGTCCGTGGACGACCTGGGCGTCTCTGTGAGATGGATTGTACCACTTTTGCTACAGTATTCTGACTGATAAGTAAAGCTTTGCTGATCTTCTTGTAGCCTTGACCTTTCTGGTGTAAAGAAATGATTTTCTTTCTCAGGTCTTGTGACATTTCTCTTCCACGTGGTGCCATTGCTGACAGCATGAAATGGGAAGGGGTTTTTAACACCCTTTTATAGTCAGCTGTCTGCTGGACACCTGTGTAATGAAGAATTAGACTCACCTGTGGTTGAATTCTTGTTAAATTAGACATTTGTAGTCTAAAATTTAGCTTTGCTCCAGAGACTTTCAGTTTGCATCACACTAATTTGAGTAAAACTGAAAATTTTGTTCTCTAAGTTATATTATTAACCTTACTTTCATGTTATAAGTTAAACAGATGTTATATAAAACTTAGTCTTGTCAACATTTTGGAAATTGTTTTTGTGTTCATTGAGATATTGTTTAAAATGTTACTTTTCAAAGGGGGTGTACTCATTTACGCTGAGCACTGTACATGTATGCCGCATTGAGAAAACACAAAATTATGGCAAAATGCCTGTTTTGTTGAGCATCCTCGTAAGCACAGTCTTAGATTAATTAAACAAAGGCTTAAATGAACGTAAAGAGTTGTCAGATCAGTGTCATGTGTGGCCGGTCAAAGTGACAGCTGTCTGTCATTAATGTTAATCAAAGAACAAAAGACAAAGAGAAATCACTCACTGCTCTTGACTGAATAACTTTTGTAGCTTTAATAAAAATTAATCTATATTTAATTTATAAATATAGTGAAACAGTAAAATGATGATGGTTATTTCTGCTGCTGCCGCAAAGCAAGTACGGGACTTGCTACTGCCAATACATACATGACGTGCTGCTGCTGTACAATATAGCATACATCTATACAGGTGGAGCTGGGGAAGGTGGAGGGTTTCTGAAAGCGCGCTACAACTGCTACAGTAAATGCTGACCAGTATTTGAAGGTTGAGCAGCGAGCTCATTGGATACTGATACAGCAGGAACCAATCAGCTGTGCCCTATAGAGAATGATGTGATTGCAAGCAGATTTAGTTAAGGACCTATCAGCCTGCTCCATCTACTCCACTTTGTATTTATTTTTTGGGGAGTAAACTGTTGGATGAAGTTTTTACATTTGGACTGTGAGAGTGAATTTCAACATACAAGTACAAATGTTTATAGACATTAGTCAGGATAGTGCCATTTTTCATTTTTGACAGGAATGAAAATGAGGCTGTGAGGGACAGAAGTACTGTGCATTCAATGGATTGTACTGTTGTTTGTACCGATTGTTCAGCTGATGAAAAAAAAAACATTTCAGTAGACAAAAACTTTCTGAAAAGTTTTGAAAGTTGTGAGTTGTGAAAATGATATGATCTAGGAGCTTTATACAGTGCGTGCCATTGTAAAGACTGTACATCTGTCCCTCACAGCCTTATTTTCATGCGTGTTAAGTTCAATACGCTGTCTAACCTGACTAAGGTCTATTGTATACGATTTCAGATTCAAATCTACAAAGCTCTTGAGTTTTGCAACATTTTTACCACTATAAAACTCTTCTCATGTGTTGTTCTCAACATTAATTGTTCAGTTGTTTTCAGATCTCACACGTACGTCCCACCCTGTGGTCCGGCACTCTCTTTCCCATAAGACTTCACCACAGATGTGACGTGACCACAGACAGACATGTGGAGCTTCACAACTTCTCATCTCTTCACACACACATTATCGCCTTTAGTCAGAGTGCCAGACAGGCATTAGATGCAGGCCTGTATTTATGGGTATAATCACACAGCTTTAAAAAGAAAGCACATTTAGTATTAGTGACAAACCCACACGCGTAAATTTATGTCGTGTAAACTGAAGAAGCATAAACTTTAGTAGTATGTTGAAAACAACTCAGAACACCTTTGAAAAGGCATAGAAATGCCCAACTAAAATAACCTATTACATGGTGGTTATGGGTTTTACACAGGAAAATATAGTTAAATAACTTATTATATAATATAATATATAATTCTCATTTAATATATTCATTCTCTCTTCAATAGTCTGAAAGAAGATGCCAGAAATGAGCAACTCTTATGTTGAATACAATGTAAGTCTATTTATAATCTTGCTTCTCACTTATTTTTTCGCAGTGCATTCTGGGATTGTCTTGTCTGTGCCTCAGAATGAGGTCGAGGCGAGTGAGCTGGTAAGCAGTGAGTTGTGTTGTTTGTCTGAAGTCGATACTGATGGTTTCTTGATTAAACCAGAGAGAGCGAGTGGTCTGTGGGTGGGGTTGGGTTTGTGCGCTTACTAAATCTGCTGACATCAGCACTTACACGCCTCTGAGGTCACAGCGGGTCAAACTTGTCATTCAACAACTGTGGAGTAAAAACCGAGAGAGAGGCACAGAGAGATTTAACTGGAAACTCTTGCTCGTGTCGTGACCTCTCATATCTAAAACTCTCTTTATCGCGTTACACGGATTGAGGTTTGAAGTAAACACTTCAATTATCGTATGAAACTGAACAGTGCCGTCAATTAAAAAACACAAACATAATTAATGTTGTTTATATAATGTGGGACTGGTGAAAGGTTCTGGGTTCAAAACAAGTGAACAGAATCTGTGACATGATGCCACTTACCACAGAAAATCATTTAGATTCTTCCCTCAGTTTGTACAAAAGCATAAATCATGTGTAAAGTAATGCACTTACTATGGAAGTCCATGCATTTACATTTAGCAGATGCTTTTATCTAAAGCGACAGTATGTTATTAGTTAATGCATTCTCTTTGTTTGTAAAATTTTCTTATGTAACGCTTATTTCTAATGTCAAAAGAATCTTGGCTGCGTGAGATTCTCCAGCTTTGTTGTTGTTGAGCTGTTAAAGCTCCGCCCTCTTCTGGAAAGGGGGCGGGAGCAGCAGCTCATTTGCATTTAAAGGGACACACAAAAAAACGGCGTGTTTTTGCTCACACCCAAATAGTGGCAAATTTGACAAGCTATAATAAATGATCTGTGGGGTATTTTGAGCTGAAACTTCACAGACACATTCTGGGGACTTAAATTACATCTTGTGAAATGGAGAATAATAGGTCCCCTTTAAGATTAAACATGTTAAGATTAGACTAGCCTGATTTACATGTCAACTATCACTCATTTTTGTATATAAGATGTTATGAAGCATTACTGTAAATGTGTGTAAAAAAAGAAAAGTATAATACTAAATAACCAAAATGCAAAAAACTATGATACTAAAACAACACTTACTATGTAACTGCAGCTTTAATAATGTTCCAGTGTTATTCATGGGTAGAAATAAATATACATTTTTCACCTTGTGAGAAAACGGATGTAAATGCCCATATGCCTGTTCAAGAACGTCTTATCTCTTAAGCTGCATATGTACTAGAGGTAACAGACTAAACCTCAGTCTCAGACACACTGATCACAGATGAATATCAGCATTAAATTATAGTGAGTTTCACACCTCTCATATCAGATGAACAGGAGGAAATATTCATGGGAAAAACATGATTTTAGTGGCGTTTGCTTTGTGTACGGCTGATGTTGTATGTAAGAGTTTCCCAGCAGCACCTGGGCTGAAGGAAAGTGCTGTGGGGTCAGAGAGCATCTCATCTGTCTGTGAGCTGTTGAGTGGATCTGTCAGTGAGACGGCAGGACAATAGACGCTCACAGCTGCCCGAGATCCAGTGAATAATGCACTCTAGCTTTTATTAGAACACTAAGATAACACACAAGTTGTGTCCCAAATGACACACTAAACACTACAGACTATGTCCTCTACCGTCTAGTGTATACATTTTATAAGGTTATTTTGTCATTCAGCATTGAAGACTGATAGCCCTTCCTCTCTGGCTACATAAAGAAAGCTGCGAACATTAAGTGCATGAAGTGTCCAACGTTCCACACTTCATTTTTTTGGTTAATTAAGTGCATCGTCCAGTTATTTAAAGTACACTTTTTCTTGTTTAGAGTTTTCAGTGTGAACACACTTACACTATTTATACTACAAAATGGAATAGTGAAAATAGTGAGTAGCATACGTGAATTAGGACGTACCTATAGAAACACGTCCCCCTTTATTAATATGTACTACAGCGTGTCATGTCAGCACTGTAGTGCACTTTCACATTAGTGTTTCCCAGAATGCATCTGACAGTATTGTACTACCGCACTGTCATAAAGAGCAACAGTCTGGAAGTAAAAATCCCATTCATTTTTTCCATAGGCGAAGTGATTTTTAATGATAACTAACAAACCTTTAAAAGTGAAGGGTGGGTGGGTGGGGGGGGGTTTCCCTCTTTTTCCACCTCGCTTTTAAAATTGCTTACGGTGTGTGTCCACTCCCGCAGAGCAGACCGAGCGTTTTCAACTAATTCCTATGGAAGCTTAACTTCCATATGAACTGAAAACGCTCTGCTCCACGCTAGTGGACATGCACCAATATGAATGCCTGTGCAGCTGTGCGCATTTTACTTTCGATTTCAAATTAGTGCCAATTCGGGTGCAGCAATTGCCTGAATAGTGGGTTCATTATTTTTCTTCATGAAAAACACAACAACAAAACAGTACAATGACACTGGGTGCTTTTACATTACACTTTGAAACCAAAACTTCCGCCATCGTCTTGTCAATCAGGAGTGAGGCGATATAGGCGAAGTGAGGTGAAATCCAACTCTTCCTGCTGATATGTGCTGCAACTCATGTTCGGCTTATGTTGAATTGAGCAGACACGTTTAGTTTTTAATTGTAGTGTCTGTTCTCTAACTGAACTAAATGATTTTTATTACTATAAAAAAATTTTTAAAAAAAAATGGCAGTGGGGGGCGGTGCCGCAGCGGGCAAGTGATTTAACCAGTGTTGCGGCTGAACACTGGTGACACTGTTAACACCGACTATCGCAGCAAGCCTACCTGCTAGTAGCCACGCCCCAAACCCTCCGCCTGCTACAGTAGCCACGCCCCAAACTCTCTACCTGCTACAGTAGCCACACCCCGAACCTTCCGCCTGTTACGGTAGCCACGCCCCAAACCCTTCACCTACTACAGTAGCCACGCCCCAAACTCTCTACCTACTACAGTAGCCACACCCCGAACCCTCCGCCTGCTACAGTAGCCACACCCTGAACCTTCCGCCTGCTACAGTAGCCACACCCTGAACCTTCCGCCTGTTACAGTAGCCACACCCCGAACCCTCCGCCTGCTACAGTAGCCACACCCCGAACCTTCCGCCTGTTACGGTAGCCACGCCCCAAACCCTTCACCTACTACAGTAGCCACACCCCGAACCCTCCGCCTGCTACAGTAGCCACACCCTGAACCTTCCGCCTGTTACAGTAGCCACACCCCGAACCCTCCGCCTGCTACAGTAGCCACGCCCCTAACTCTCCGCCTGCTACAGTAGCCACACCCCTAACTCTCCGCCTGCTACAGTAACCACGCCCCAAACTCTCCACCTGCTACAGTAGCCACGCCCCAAACCCTCCACCTACTACAGTAGCCACGCCCCAAACTCTCTACCTACTACAGTAGCCACACCCCGAACCCTCCGCCTGCTACAGTAGCCACACCCCGAACCCTCCGCCTGCTACAGTAGCCACACCCCGAACCCTCCGCCTGCTACAGTAGCCACACCCCGAACCCTCCGCCTGCTACAGTAACCACGCCCCAAACTCTCCGCCTTCTACAGTAGCCACACCCCGAACCCTCCGCCTGCTACAGTAGCCACGCCCCAAACTCTCCGCCTTCTACAGTAGCCACGCCCCAAACCCTCCGCCTGCTACAGTAGCCACACCCCAAACTCTCCGCCTTCTACAGTAGCCACACCCCAAACTCTCCGCCTGCTACAGTAGCCACGCCCCAAACTCTCCGCCTTCTACAGTAGCCACGCCCCAAACCCTCCGCCTGCTACAGTAGCCACACCCCAAACTCTCCGCCTTCTACAGTAGCCACGCCCCAAACCCTCCGCCTGCTACAGTAGCCACACCCCAAACTCTCCGCCTTCTACAGTAGCCACACCCCAAACTCTCCGCCTTCTACAGTAGCCACACCCTAACTCGCCGCCTGCTACAGTAGCCACACCCCAAACTCTTAGTCTGCTACACAAGCCACGCCCCAAACTCCCCGCCTGCTACAGTAGCCACACCCCAAACTCTTAGTCTGCTACACAAGCCACGCCCCAAACTCCCCGCCTGCTACAGTAGACATGCCTAATTTTCTTTAATTCAATAGTTTTGTTTCTACATTACTTTTAATTTGATGTCATTTGCAGTGTAGTTATTTTCCTTATTGAATCCATTAAGTTCACAGTCTTGTATTTTTGTCCAATTTTTAAATCCTTTTTCAAATCTAATTTTGTACTAATGTTGTGATTCACCTTGTAGCTTTAACAGACTTTTTTTTTTAAAAAAAATCCCTAAGGGAAAAATGAATGGGAAATTACTTCCGAAAGCAAGGCTGCTGAAAAAGTGGGCGGGTACTGTTGTGCTCAATAAACATAAATATTGTTTTCACCAAGGCAACACTACAACTGAGACACTGATATTTAGCTTGAAACTAGTGAATTCAGTTGTTGGCTTCAAATGTCTCATCCAATCAGATTTTAGAGCCAGAATAATCCATTTATTATGCGTTTCTCTTTAGACAGAACAGCACATGTGGCAAGTGTTATTGTATATCATCACGACCACAAAAACAACTTCCTAATTCTGCTGAAGACCTACAAACGAGTGCGTGTGTATTTATATACTCCGTCCATCTGCTCATGTTCATCTCTGACATTCATGACTCCCAAAACATCTCACATGCCTCACGACGCTCACATACTGCAGCAGATCAAACTCAGCACATTTCATCTGTGCTACGAGATGAATGTGACCTGCGGCGGATAATACAATAATGACCTGCTCGTTTAATGTTTAGAAATGGGCACCTCATTGAAAAACAGGATATGCCTTTTAAACTCACTTCCTGTATTTGATTTAAATGAGCAAACAGGGAATTTCAATTCAAATTTGAATGTAATGAAGCAGAATATATACACTTAATTACCCAGAATGCATCATCTGTTCCATGAATTCCTCTTCCTCCTGTCATTCCCATTTAACTTTGGGCGAATTCCAAACTTGAAGTCACTTCGGGAAGGGGACGCCATTTGTAGGGGCAATCGAAACGAAAGTGAACACCTCAGTCCCTTCACGAAGATGCCCTTCCACACGTCCGTTAGTCACTTCAAAGAAGTAATTTTATCATTTATGGTCATGTGACCCAGGGTGGCGAATCCTCGTGATTCATTTTAAAGATAGATGGCAGGAGAGTTTGAGTTAACATATAAACCGAATGTTTTGTTTCATTTGTGATATTTCATGAACATTTATGTCATAGATTTCATATGAAGTTTTAATAGGATACATATGAGTTTGACAGGTAGTGTTGACTTGCAATGTCCAAACACAAGAAGACAAGTTTTAAAGTTGAGAGCAGAGACGGAGCATACAATATATAAAGCATGTGTTACTGTAGTATCAATATTACCTGAAACTCATCCAGTTCACAGACATTAGAAGGAAACTCCAGCGCCCCCTTGAGTCCTGCGTTACCGTCACAGTGACTCATCAATGCATGTCAGGTTCGCATGTGATGGTGCACTTGACCACATTTTGTATGTTGCGTGTAGCATTGAACCCTAAAGTCAGGGGTTTGTTCAAACACTAAACACTACGAGCACTAGTACTAGTGATGGTTGACCTTCCAAACAGCACCGACTGTCTCTCTCTCTCTCCGTCTCTCCGCGGTGGAGATGTTTCTCTTGGCTGTCAGCCGAATTCAGGCTTTCACTGTTCAGCCTTTGATTGTTTTTCTAGTGTTTTCTCTTTCTGGCTCTTGCATGTGTTTCAGGCTCGACTCTGGAAAAGATTTGTGCTGAGAGAGACACACAGCTGCCACCTCTGAACCATGGATTGATTTTTTTCTGTTTTAATTTATTCCAAGCTATTATTGCTCCTTTTATATCTGTGGGTTCAGGGAGTCTATCTGGCCTTAATTCTGGGGTTTTAGATTCACTGTTGTACCTTTGTGTTTGAGCAATGAAACGGGCCGAATCTATTGACAGAATCAACCAAACCTCCTTACAGCAAAATCACTGTAAGAGTGTTACTGTTTCGCATTTATGTATGTTTAAAACATAATATATGTTTATATACATTGTCACTTTCAGGTGGAAACCTTGCATCGTCATTTTTTTCATAAATCATTACTATTGGTCCCCCTTTACGTCTGTCTGTGGGTTTTGCAAATATTTAACTAATGAAAAGTATTAAAAAAAGAGCTTGTGACTAAACCATGTAACTCCATTGGCTCCTCAAACTGTCAGTCAAACCTCATAACTCCGCCTGCCTCTATCGTGACTGAAGTGAATGAAGAACGTCTTTGCTTGTTTGCAATGCAATGGCAAATAAAGAACTGGTGTTGGAATAAGTACAGTGTTTTCTTTACTCAAGAAACACTATATATATATATATATAAAGACTAATGTTTTATGTATTTCAGGAGCAGAGAAGAGTGTCTCAGTCTAGCATTTGTCGTCGAGTCACAGCCAATACTGTCTTAAACAGCCTATGTGAAGCACTTCATCTTTAATATCATGAGATTTTGACCAAATAACAGAAAAACTGAAACTAAACTTTATAACCTATAAGTTGATGAAAACATAGTGCAATGCACTTACTGCCTTAGAAACAGCCGTTCTAACGACTGACAAAACACGTAGCCTATGTCCGAAATTCTCAGAAATTTGCTGGTCAAAAACTGTATTTTTGGTAAAATGTTAATAATATAATGGCACATGCAAGTTTCTGATCATATATAAAGCCACAATATCAACTTTGACACCTCTAGGTGTCCTTTGACCTCTGCGTGCATGTGTCTAAACAACCAGCCGCTAGCCATTGTTGAAGTTTTTATTAAAGGGGTCCTTGATTATGATTTCACTTTTTTAACTTTAGTTAGTGTGTAATGTTGCTGTTTGATCATAAACAACATCTGCAAAGTTACGACGCTCAAAGTTCAATGCAAAGGGAGATATTTTCTTTTACAGAAACTACAACAAACGGCTGGTAGGGACTACAACGAGCTTCTTCCTGGGTTGGTGACATCACTAACCCTAAAATTAACATAAACCCGCCCCCGAGAACACACAACAAAGGGGGCGGGGCCATGTTGGGCTGCTTTAGAGAAGAGGAAGAGTTGTTGTTGTAAATGCCGTCATTTTACGCCGGACTGCTTCACAAACGAGGGTCAATTCAACGCTGGATTTGCACAAAAGATTAACACGACACATGCTAGTGGATGAGTTGAATCAACTCCACAGCAACTACATAAATTTATCCACTAATCATTCAGAAACGTCTAAAAGTTGTAACTTCTTCCTGAGTCTCTCCATCAGTGTCGACTCCGGTTTGAACAATGTAAGGCTGAACACCGTTACTGACAATCCTCATTTTGGCTGCGTGAGATTCTCCAGCTTTGTTGTTGTTGAGCTGTTAAAGCTCCGCCCTCTTCTGGAAAGGGGGCGGGAGCAGCAGCTCATTTGCATTTAAAGGGACACACACAGAAACGGCGTGTTTTTGCTCACACCCAAATAGGGGCAAATTTGACAAGCTATAATGAATGATCTGTGGGGGATTTTGAGCTGAAACTTCACAGACACATTCTATATATATATTTTCAGTTACTGTTTACTTTATTTCCAGGCTTAATGAAAATTCATTAGACGCTCATAATCTTGTACTTGTACAAGTTGACACAAACCCCAGATGTTCTGACATGCTGAAGACAGAGAGAAAGCGAAGTGATGCGTGTGTTTCTCTGAGTTCAAGAGTTCACGGGCGGATCTGTGCAGTTCATCCTGCGCTGTTAACCACCTGACGCCACTCTGCCAACCTAGTTTGGTTTGGGGTGAACGACTATGATGTGTAGATCGTAAAACCCCAGGCTGCAGGCGGTTCAGCGCGAGGTCACGGCCCGCACTCTCACACTTACGGCCAAACACGCTGCCAGAACCTGAGCCGATCCTTGGACAAGTCCAAACCCTTGAGAAATGACTCCTTCCTCAAACACAGAGGCCACAATCACAGTGTCTGATGAAAACTGTCATTTTCTGAGCAAACACACTTCCCATAGGAAGGAAAGATCATCAGTCAGATCTTTTTAATATCTCACATCAGTAATATCTCTCTTTAATATCATTCTCTGAGACTGCAGTGAGATCAAATGTTGAATTTACCTGCTTCTCAGATGTTTTCACTAGAGTTTCAGAAGAGATCTTAAAGGCCGCATTTACATCACATGGTTCAAGTGATGCAGTTCTGACTTTTTTGGTGCAGAGAGCATGATTTTATATACTCTTTATTTCTCTTCTGGAATTTTAGGAGAAACAAAGTTGAGAACTGCAGGTAAATTCAATCAAATGGATGATCTGAGCCGCTCCACATTCATTTCACAGCGACTGGATGTGACACATTTGGGTTTGTTTGTTTATTTTAAGAGAAACATCTGAGACTCAGTTGATTCTTGAAGCATAACAGAGAGTCTGCTGAGATTTATAAGGGGAAATGTCATGTTTCCACTGGGATAATGTGTTTTTTAAACTAACTGACCTGGATTTCTTCTGCAGTGACGATCAGCACAACATTATCTTGTTTTTATCATATTCACAGATTATTTACTCAGTAACAGTTAAAATGATTGATTTGGCATCACGCTACGCAAAGTGCCGTATCCTTGTGGAATTATTAACAAATACACACGTCCACACGCTTGGCGAAACATCTCTGCCTCGTCTCGATTTACACAATCCCTCAGGCGAGTATCGCTGAGAGAACTGCTGGACAAACAAATAAATTTGTCCCATGTGGCGTCCAACCAGATCACGTTTCTCCACTGCTGTTTGTGATCTGCGCTGGAGTAATTAGCCTCGTCCGAAGAAAAAACTACATAATAAAGTCTAAGCAGCCTAACGCAAGCTAAATGAAAGCCGTCCCGTAAAGAGAAAGTCAGCAGAGGTTGTGGGACCGTGTCAGTCACACATGAGAGACGTTTAGTGTTCGGTGGACACTAATGATTAACCCAAACCTCTGGACACCAGCCAACCGCATTCATGCTGATTTTACCCCCCGGCGTCAGGAAAATCACCGTCACTCGCTTTTGTTCCTGAGGCTCAGAGAACACTGACGCTCTGTTCCACCGAGACCGAGTTTGTTTAGATTGTTAGTTTTTCTATTTCACTAAAAAAAAAGGCACATTAGCAGCTAGTCTGAGTGAAACTCAAAAACAGCTTGAAGACAGGAGAGATTTGCTGTGTGCACTGAGAGACATTATTTACTCGAACTTCTTTGATTTATATTGACAGATAATTTGATTGCAATCTTTTGGCAGGTTTCACTGACACTACTTTCAACGCATTTCTAACATCCATTTATAGAGTGTGATGAGTGAGAGCGGACAACACACACTTTCTCTAAACAATCATTGTTTAAAACTAGAATAAAACCCACTACAAAAAGTGCCTTCGTGATTATTTATACATTTTTGTGATTTAGGTAAAATATGATGGTCTAAACTTTAACAATCTTGTTTACTATGAATATTGCAGAGTTTAATTGCTCGTGATTCGTCTTCATTTGTAAGTCGTTTTGGATAAAAACATCTGTTAAAATATTAATAATAATATTAATATATTATAATAATATTTAATAAACCTTATTAAGGTGTAAATGCACCTTCTTCATGGTAATAATATTATAATTAATGAATTTTAATAATTGTTAAACCTTTTTAAGGTGTAAATGCATATTTTTCATGGTAATAATAATTATAATAATAATTAATATTATAATTAAGAAATTGTAATAATAATTAATAAACCTTATTAAGGTGTAAATGTACCTTCTTCAAGGTAATAATAATTAATATTATAATTAATGAATTTTAATAATTGATAAACCTTATTAAGGTGTAAATGCATCTTTTTCATGGTAATAATAATTAATATTATAATTAATAAATTGTAATAATAATTAATAAACCTTATTAAGGTGTAAATGTACCTTCTTCATGGTAATAATAATTAATATTATAATTAATGAATTTTAATAATTGATAAACCTTATTAAGGTGTAAATGCATCTTTTTCATGGTAATAATAATTAATATTATAATTAATAAATTATAATAATAATTAATATTATAATTAATAAATTGTAATAATAATTAATAAACCTTATTAAGGTGTAAATGTACCTTCTTCATGGTAATAATAATTAATATTATAATTAATGAATTTTAATAATTGATAAACCTTATTAAGGTGTAAATGCATCTTTTTCATGGTAATAATAATTAATATTATAATTAATAAATCTTATTAAGGTGTAAATGCACCTTCATGGTAATAATAATTAATATTATAATTAATAATTTGTAATAATAATTAATAAACCTTATTAAGGTGTAAATGCATCTTTTTCATAGTAATAATAATTAATATTATAATTAATACATTTTAATAATAATTAATAAATCTTATTAAGGTGTAAATGCGCCAGTAAGATTTCTTTTAAAGTAAAAAAAAATATTTTTTTTATTTAGCAAGGACATTAAATTGATCAAAAGGGACAGTAACGACATTTATAATGTTACAAAAGATTCTATTTCAAATAAATTCTTTTGAACTTTCTATTAATCAAGAAATCCTGAAAAATAAAATGTATGATGATTTCCACAAAAATATGAGCTGTTTTCAACATTGATAATAATCATAAATGTTTCTTGAGCAGCAAATCATCATATTAGAATGATTTCTGAAGGATCATGTGACACTGAAGACTGGAGTAATGATGCTGAAAATTCAGCTTTGATCACAGGAATAAATTACACTTTACTATATATTCACATAGAAAACAGCTGTTAGTATTTCACTTCTTAACTTTCCATGCATGACGATGGGCTGATCGTCAGAAGAAACACTGATGTACGTCATCTCTTAAATCATGAACTAAGAGCCCAAGTCTTTGTTCCACAGGTCAACGAGAGCTAATCTCTGCCATCTGACTCGTCCAGGCCTGGAGGGAAGATGCCAGCGCTGCAGGACAGATAATATAAGTTATTGTTTGAAACAGCGACGGCATGGACGAGCTTATCGCAGCTCTGCTAATCCCGTCAAAGCCTGAGAATTATGACAGGTCAGCGGTTGCCAAAACAATAGCCTTACGTCTGGCTTTCCTGCCGGTGAAATGCAATTATTTACAACGAGTCTTATCTCTTGTTTTGGATAAGCGTTTGCAGCGCTTGCAACTCCAGCTCTATGCTCACAACAAGACACTAATGTTTTTAAGAGAAAAATATGACAGCTCAGCTAAAAACAAATGGGTGTTTTGGCTTTGGTGCATTAAAATAAAGACTTCATTTGAGTTTAATAAGTTAAAAAAAAGGGTAGATGGTAAAAATATTGGGCGCTCATTCAGTCGGTAATGGTAGTCAGAATAACAGCTGAGATAATCAGCATGAATAGCTTCACTGATCTCACACTAAAAAGTCACAAAGCAAATGCAGAGAGCGCCGAACAACACAATACATGAAAATAAA
The DNA here is from genome assembly GCA_039654765.1 of Mylopharyngodon piceus. Lineage (NCBI taxonomy): Eukaryota > Metazoa > Chordata > Actinopteri > Cypriniformes > Xenocyprididae > Mylopharyngodon > Mylopharyngodon piceus. The sequence continues at coordinate 737,324 of CM077449.1, forward strand.
AGCTGTACAGCTTAACAATGGGATATTATCGTGAAATACAAACCTACAATCAACTATGAATACACATCAGACCAAACTCAGTCTCATTTGACCTTGCTGGGTAACAATTATTAGGGCTGGGACAATACTATCGATGCATCGCAATTCATGGATCATTTCTAATATTTTTCAAATGCATCGCAAATCGATTCTGAGCTTAGTTTTTAACAGCAGATGGCGCTCTAGACTAGTTTTTAACCGCACACTCAAATGCTCATGAAGAAGAGCGCTCGTGCGTTCGGCTGAGTCTGAGAATGTGTCTGCACCTCAGAATGCTTTTATGATGTGAGATTAATGTAAACAGCCCACTGCAAACACCCTTGTAATTCGCTTCAACCTTTTCGAACTTTATGAATCATTATTTTATAGAAGGTTCAAGTGGTGTGTGTAATGGGGCGTTCACACCAGACGCGACTTGTGCGAATAAATCGCGCTATTCACGCGTAGTTGGATGCTTGAGTTTACTCGCTTCATTCGCGCGTGAAATTCACTTCACAACAGACGCAAATTCTGCCAGGCGGCTCCAGTCTTGTTGCGAAATGGCTGATAGGATTTTGTTGAGAGGGTAGCTGCGCTTTATGTGCTATGGAAGGCTGAAATACGGCGAATAAGCTCAATTTGCCGGCTTTAGCTAGCTTGTAGTCTCGATATGTATATATATAGCTCAAATTGAGTAAAGAGCATTTTTTACAACTTACCAGATTGTCCGACCTCCTCACTCACTTTCTTCCAAGCAAGATCCTTTTTATTCCCGTTTCTATAAAAGCACGAAGATGTATCGTACAGCTCCGGGTATCCGCATACAGCGACAATGATTTTGTCCTCCAGTGTTGTTTCGGATTTCTGTTTCCGCTCGCTAAGTCGTAATCACGTCACTACTAGATCAAGCTCCTGATTGGTTAACGCGGCGCGAATATTCGCCAAAGTTCAGATTTTTCAACTCGCGCGATTTCCGCGAATCACACGTTACGCGCGTCAAACGCCCAAACTGCTCAATTCGCGCGAATCGCGTCATTCGTGCCGCCTCATTCACGCGAATCGCACCGCAGGATGTCTATCGCGTCTTTGCATTGACTTAACATGTAAATCACTCGCGCTTAACGCTTCATTCGCGTCTGGTGTGAACGCACCATAAGGAATTGGAAGCGTGCAGTGCCATCTGCTGTTGGCAGATAAAAAACTAAGCTCAGAATCGATTCAAGAGAGAATCGCGATACATACGGAAAATATCAGAATCAATCCAGAATCATTTCTCGATTTGCAATGCATCAATGTATTGTCCCAGCCCTAACAATTATACTTTAGGCCTAACGTGCTTAAATGAAAATGTGGATTATTGGCCATTGCATTGCAAATGTACAGCCGGGTTACATACTGAACATGTTCTTGTGTTGGTGCAAACACACATCAGTACTTGAGACAAAGCGATTGAATGTCTGTGTCATTAAATGAGTTATTATTCAAGTTGCTGCTATAAAGTGTTTAACTAACTTTCTCAGCAAGATGCTGTTCAAACTTGTTGCTCCACCATGACATGAATTGAAAGAGCAAACTCACAGTAGGAGGAGACGGTTTACATTAATGTCTTCTATACAGAGCCCCTTGTAGCAGCCCTAAAAAAAAGAAAAGAGAAAGAAAACACGTTTCAGTATATTGGATCCGTGCATTAGCTTTTAAAGTGACAGCAGCCTAATATTCCTGCTGCTGTCTGTGTCATTAATGTTAATCAAACAACAAAAGATAAAGAGAAAATCACTCACTGCTCTTGACTGAATAACTTTTCTAACTTTAATAAGGATTAATCTATGTTTAATTTATACAGTGAAGACTACGCAATGTTATTTTACATTTGATTACTTTTATTAAATTTCTGTAGGCCTACCTGAAAATTGTGAATTTTCACTGGTATCTAAAATTTTGGTGTCATAAATTTCATGGTTGGTAAAAAATATTTACAGCGGGCCATTGGCAGGTGTGGCTATATATATATATATATATATATATATATATAGGCATAACATTATGAGCACTGACAGGTGAATAACACCGATCATCTCTTCATCACGGCACCTCACGGTATTCCCTGGTGGCTGTGGCGTCTTTCAGCAGGATAATGCTCCTGACACAAAGCAAAAATGGTTCAGGAATGGTTTGAGGAGCACAACAACGAGTTTGAGGTGTTGACTTGGCCTCCAAATTCCCCAGATCTCAATCCAATCGAGCATCTGTGGGATGTGCTGAACAAACAAGTCCGATCCATGGAGGCTCCACCTCGCAACTTACAGGACTTAAAGGATCTGCTGCTAACATCTTGGTCCAGATACCACAGCACACCTTCAGGGGTCTAGAGGAGTCCATGCCTCGACGGGTCAGGGCTGTTTTGGGAGCAACACAATATTAGGAAGGTGGTCATAATGTTATGCCTGATTGGTGTATATATATTATATAAATATTCTATTATATTTATTTGCAGTTTAATTAAAAATCCATTTAAAACCCTTAACTGATTGAGTACTTCATATTGAGGTCATCTAGAGTTCTGTTTGAACTCTGCCGGTCGTGTGTGGTTTCTCATGTGTTTCTCAGTAAGTGTTTTCACTTCAGTTGAGTCTTTCAGACCTCGATCTGAACCCTGAGCAGCAGTTCGGAGGAAAGCCACCAGCGTTCGCAGGAGACGACCTCTGCGGCAGCATGCGGGAAGGCCATGGGTTCAACGCGACCACATCTACTGTTCTGAGGCCTTTAGTGCGGTAAAGACATGCAAGAGCTCTTTCTGCTTTATCACTACATCAGTTTCACACCGACAGCTCTGAACACAGAGAGATAAGCTGCTGTGATGCATCTCTCATCTATGTGCACAGAACAACTACAAACAGAATTGCAAAACTAATGGTTGTTTCCAAACAGGTTTCCAAACTCCTACCCTCTCATCTGCACCCAAAACTCACTCTATTGGTGACTTGTTGGGTTGCTCAAACAAGGTGAATGTTTTGAAGAGGTTTAATCAGGTTATCCTGCATGTTTTGCTTCTTATTTTGATTGGATTACAGTATGACATCACAGCACAGCATGCGTGTGCAAAAACAGCCAGAAAAACATCCAATAGTGAGGCGAGAGATGTGCCAACCTGTCAATCACCATAGCGACTATCACATGAGAAGGCCTGCTGTGTGAATGTGACAAAATCAGCCGGAGGAGCTCATGCTGAACTCTTCAACTCTCATCTGCTCCGGTTACAGATTCATTATAAACCTGCTCAAATTACCACTGGAATAAAAGATCTCAGTGTGACGCCAGTTCTGCTAGTTTTCACTCACTGCTGCTGACTTTTTACATCTTCACTGTTGTTTTATATTCATTTATTTTCAATTACGATTTCAATGTCTGTTTCATTGTGTTGCTCAGGCTGCAGTGATTTGGTGTGTGTGTGTGTGTGTGTGTGTGTGTTGCTACAAAACAGATGTGCAAATAAAGTCTGATGGGTAGTGGTGTATGGAGGTCCAACCCTGCAGAAATTAAAAATTAATAAAAGAATAAATACATAGATAAATTAATAAATGTAATAATGGAAAAAATAAAGAAATGACTTAATTTTTAATTAAATGTAATCCCGATTTTTTTTCCCCTTTATTTATTATTTTCTGTATTTGTTTAAATTTCTTTTTATTCTTTTTTATCTTATTTAATTTCTTTCTTTCTGAACTCATTTATTTTTTATAAGTATTTATTCTTATATTCATCAATTTATACATTTATTTATTTTTAAAATAAATTCAAGATTGAAATTTGTTTTTATTTGTTTCATCAAGTCATATATTCCTTTTATTTATTTTCCTATTATTACATTTATTTATTTTTAATTTCTACAGGTTTGGACCTCCAACATAATGCACCGAAATTTAAAGATAAAGTTTTTAAGATAAAGAAAGTTTCTTTAATAATCAATTAATTAATCAAATTTATTTAATAATCAACACTCAAATAAACCAAGTTGTATAAAAGCATTTAAATTGCAGTTTTTATAGCAAAATTACAATTTTGGCTATATATAAAAATGATTTCAGTTGAATTATATTTCAAGTTCAAGAAAATCAATTAATTAAAAAAAGTTCTTGTATGATGTTTCCAAAGGCAAAGAGTAATTGTGTTCTCAGTATAAAAATAATCCTGATCTCAATATTGGCCACAATAATCATGATTATGATTTCTGGTATAATCGAGCAGCACTAGTTTATGCTGTGTTCATGGAGCGAGTCGAATCTGATGGGTGGATGAGAAGTGGGTCATATCGCAGTAATCTCTCTCACACACACACACACACACACACACACACTCACAGGTGGAGGTGCGGCTGCTGCCAGCGGTTGTATTGCGCCACAGCTGTCAGGACCTGCAGGAGGTGGAGACGAACGGCTCGACAGTTTTGTTTATGGCCATCAGGACTTGGCTGCAGCCGCTCAGGCGATTGTTTGCGGAGCTTTGGACGACAGCCAAACGAAAGGAGAAAGAGAGAGAGAGAGAGATGGGGGAGGACAGGAAAGAAAACAAAAAGTTTCATTTGTTAACTAGCTGGGAAACGGTCTAAAGCAATAGATTAGTAGCTAAACTACATGTTTGAAACAACTGATCCTGAAACATATTCTTGAACATTTCTACTGCTGTTACACACACACACAAGATAAAATCTTCAGTCATTTTGCTCCTCAAGTAAATGCATCTTGTTTTGAGAATGTTTAGATATTTGTACTGAAAAACAAGACAGAAATACTGAGGAAGAAAATAATTTAGCAGTGCACTTATGTGAGATGCAGTTCCTTTGCACTGTGTTTTCCCCTCTTTCTCTTATCAGTGTTGTACTGGTGACTAAATCTCAGACAGACGTTTTTTCCCTCCACAGGCTTTTAAACACACACACACACAAACACAAACACACACACACCGGCTAAACCAGCCGGGCTCTGGCCTGCGGGCACGTCTCCTTCATCTGTCCAATCCTGAGACACACGCCAGCAAAACTCACTCTAATTACTGCTGGAGAGATTCATTTGACTGCAGCTCTCGCGCTCCTGCCAACACTGGAGAAACTCCAGCATTCAAACGCTTCTGCAGCTCACACACACACACACACACACACACACACACACACACACACACACACACACGGGAGAAATGCAGAAGATCTGATCGCGTCTGCGAGCATCAGGGTAAAATCAGACTTCCCTAATGGTACCAGTGCAAAGGAGGTCAGTGGGTTCATAATGGCTCTGTGTGTGTGTGTGTGTGTGTGTGTGTCACAGCTGTGAGAGGGAGTGACTCAGTAAACACTCCACCGACTCCCTCTGACCGCTGCAGCGCTCCATACGTGACTCAAACCGACCTGATACTACACCTATGAAATGAGTTATGAGCTGTTTAACTTATGAAACCCCATAATCACGATCATCAGTGTCAGACATGCACGTTCATACAGAAGAACCAGTCTAATATTCAAAATAAAGCATTGTTCGCTGATTCCTGTGACTTTCATTGTGTTGCTCAGACTGCAGTGATTTGGTGTGTGTGTGTGTGTGTGTGTGTGTGTGTGTGTTGCTACAAAACAGATGTGCAAATAAAGTCTGATGGGTAGTGGTGTATGAAGGCCCAAACCTGCAGAAATTAAAAAGAATAAATACATAGATAAATTAATAAATGTAATAATAGGGAAATAAAAGGAATAAGTGACTTGATAAAACAAATATAATTCATTTTTAATTCAATTTAATCCTGAATTTATTTTTGTATTATTTTTTCCTTTATTTATTATTTTAGTATTCATGTTTATTCTTTTCTTTTTAAATTTATTTATGAATTCATTTATTTTTATTTTTATTTATTCCCACATGTATTTATTTCCATATTAATCGATTTATACATTTATTTATTTATTTTTAAAATAAATTCAGGATTAAAATGAATTAAAAAAATAATTATATTTGTTTTATCAAGTCATATATTTCTTTATTTATTTTCCTATTATTACTTTTATTTATTTTAATTTCTGCAGGTTTTACCTCCATTGTGATGCACCGAAATTTACCAAAACACTGAAACCGAAATGAATGTTTTCATTTAGGTGAATAGCCTACTGAAACAGAAAATAAATTTAATATTTTATATTTATATCTCTGACTTGTTTTCACGTCAGAGTTATTTATACATTAATGAAGACATCACTAGGTTAAAACTATAATGAATGAATATGTAATATAGTGCATATATTTATCAAAACGCTCCTCTCTAGAGTTATTTTTCTAGCTATCTATTGAGTTTATGGTCATTAAATGGCTTTAAATTTGATGTTATGTGTCATATTGTTCTCCAGCTATTTTATTGATGTCTTTCTGCAGTTAAAACACTGATTGATTGATTACATGAGACATGATTCATTTCAGTAAGTTGTTCTGAATCTTTCAACATTCCTTCTGATGTTCATTCATGTTTATTTGATGCTGTAACTAGTAGTAAAGAGGAAGAGATGATCGGTTCAACTGAGGCGCTACAGCGTCAAAACCACAATTATTGTTTGAATTTTCAAAAGCACAAATCTTATTGCGATTATTTGATGGGAGGAGCTAAATGATTTTTAGTGAAGTTTTGTTCACACATCAACTGAAAACAGACCAAAAGATCTCGGTTCAAGATTGATTCATATCGAGAAATACAACCCGAATTCTGGAAAAGTTGGGACGTTTTTTAAATTTGAATAAAATGAAAACTAAAAGACTTTCAAATCACATGAGCCAATATTTTATTCACAATAGAACATAGGTAACATAACAAATGTTTAAACGGAGAAATTTTACAATTTTATGTACAAAATGAGCTCATTTCAAATTTGATGCCTGCTACAGGTCTCAAAATAGTTGGCACAGGGGCATGTTTACCATGGTGTAGCATCTCCTCTTCTTTTCAAAACAGTTTGAAGACGTCTGGGCATCGAGGTTATGAGTTTCTGGAGTTTTGTCGTTGGAATTTGGTCCCATTCTTGCCTAATATAGGTTATATAGAGTTTGTGGTCATCTTTGACGTATTTTTCGTTTAATGATGTGTCAAATGTTCTCTATAGGTGAAAGATCTGGACTGCAGGCAGGCCAATTCAGCACCCGGACTCTTCTACGATGAAGCCATGCTGTTGTAATAGCTGCAGTATGTGGTTTTGCATTGTCCTGCTGAAATACACAAGGCCTTGCCTGAAATAGACGTCGTCTGGAAACCTTTATATACCTTTCAGCATTCATAGTGCCTTCCAAAACATGCAAGCTGCCCATACCGTATGCACTTATGCACCCCCATACCATCAGAGATGCTGGCTTTTGAACTGAACGCTGATAACACGCTGGAAGGTCTCCCTCCTCTTTAGCCCGGAGGACACGGCGTCCGTGATTTCCAACAAGAATGTCAAATTTGGACTCGTCTGACCATAGAACACTTTTCCACTTTGAAACAGTCCATTTTAAATGAGCCTTGGCCCACAGGACACGACGGCGCTTCTGGACCATGTTCACATATGGCTTCCTTTTTGCATGATAGAGCTTTAGTTGGCATCTGCAGATGGCACGGCGGATTGTGTTTGCCGACAGTGGTTTCTGGAAGTATTCCTGGGCCCATTTAGTAATGTCATTGACACAATCATGCCGATGAGTGATGCAGTGTCGTCTGAGGGCCCGAAGACCACGGGCATCCAATAAAGGCCTTCGGCCTTGTCCCTTACGCACAGAGATTTCTCCAGCTTCTCTTTTGATGATGTTATGCACTGCAGATGATGAGATTTGCAAAGCCTTTGCAATTTGACGTTGAGGAACATTGTTTTCCGCAATCTTTTTACGCACTCTTTCACAACTCTGCCCATCTTTACTTCTGAGAGACTCTGTCTCTCTAAGACATCCTTTTTATAGCTAATCATGTTACAGACCTGATATCAATTAACTTAATTAGTTGCTAGATGTTCTCCCAGCTGAATCTTTTCAAAACTTCTTGCTTTTTCAGCCATTTGTTGCCCCCGTGCCAACTTTTTTTAGACCTGTAGCAGGCATCAAATTTGAAATGAGCTCATTTAGTGGATAAAAGTGTAAAATTTCTCCGTTTAAACATTTGTTATGTTATCTATGTTCTATTGTGAATAAAATATTGGCTTCATGTGATTTTATTTTATTCAAATTTAAAAAACGCCCCAACATTTCCAGAATTCGGGTTGCAAAATCGAGTATGATCAACCCAGCGCTAGTGTTCACAGTCCACACAACCAACATGTTTACCTGTTTATCCACACACCGATTCACAGGGTCCCTATGTAGTGTTCACTGCAGAAAGAGTCTGTAGACTACAGCATTATCATGTCTCTGACCAGTTTTCCAATAGTTTAAACAATGCCAAAGTCATGGGTTCGATTCCCAGAGAATGCATGAACTGATGTACACCTTGAACGCAGTATAAATGCATCATTGTAAATGTCAATCGCTCTCAGTCAATCTGTTTTGAACGTTCACAGAACCAGTTGAACCGGTTGCTGATACAGACACTGTAATCTGGAGGGTTTGGGCTCATGGCAGCACGTCTGCAGCTCTCGGCTACTTTCAGATCGTTTCGAATAAATGAGCCACACAAACAAACAGAGTGAGTCAGAAATCTGTGCTGAACGCTTTGTTTTGGATACAACACCTCAAACACCATCACAACAGACACATGCTACCGGCTTCATTAGCACGCACAGAGACTGTTTATATGAGTATCTTCTCTCAGAGCTTCTGGGACACACGCACACACACACGCACACACACACACACACGCACACACACGCACACACACACGCACACACACACGCACAGAAACACACACACGCACACACAGTAGACTAGTGTTAATGAAGAGGTTTCCTGTTACTCTGCCATGCTCCGTCTTTTCTCTCGTGTGTCTCGCAGGGCAAAACAAAACTACAGTTCTGCACTATATCAGCTGTGCTTTATGAAAACAAAAACAATCTGTGATATGATGCTGATTCCCACAGAAGATAATAAAAGCGACAAGCGAGAACAGCATTTACAGTGACTCTTACAATGAAAGTCATCATCTTTCTGGTTTCTGTTTGCATGTAAAAGTGAATTCACTAGTTTTACATGCTTGTAGCAGGAGTTAAAAATTGGATATAAACTTTACTCAGACAAGGTGGTGATTCTATCACATTACTCTCATATTAACATATTTAATGTTTGCTTTAAGAGTGGTTTTACTCAAAATTATGCATTTTAAAGTTTACCATGTGTGTTTTGCCACATAGACATCTGCTATAAGTGCATTTCTGTCACTAGCTTGCACCGACTAGCTTCTGTCACTAGAGATGCACCGATATATATCGGCCAATAATCGGTATCGGCTGATAAAAGCAAATTTTCACACCGATAGTTTAAAAACAGCCAATAATCAGGGCCGATATATCCTGTCAATCAAAAGAGGGCAGAAAATGCACTGAATTTGGGCTTTGTGTAAAGAGAATGCTAAGAAACCAGTTTGATGTTCAATATTAATAGTAATTATATGAATTAATAACATTCAGAAAGTTAAGAAATATTAATTTAATCTTCAGAATTTAGTTTGTGTTAATATTAATTTGAGTAATTTGTAGAAGAGTATTGTGAGAAAGAGATCGATTGAACGAGTTTATTACCTGCATTCAGATTTAGCATTATCCTTCAGGTCAGTCCTATGTTCAAAATAAAAAATCTGTTTAAATATCCGATGCATTATCTTGTCCTTTTAACATTTAAGGGGTTTTCCCGTGACTGACGGCACTAGTCAAAGCATTTGTCAGTTGCGTCTTGTTCCGTGTTCAGTCTTTTCAATGTAAAAGTCTTCGCTACTGACTGACTCACTCATAAAGACAGTCTTTGCCGCCATCTAATGGCGTAATAATATAACTTCTGTTGCTGTTCACGGTCAGGGACTATTTTTTCCCGTGGGAAGGAAGGCTTTAGTGAAAGTTTACTCCATGAAAGTTGCATTGATACATATTTTTGGCTTTAATATTTGTATTGTGTGGTAACCGTTTTATAAAAGCAATAAGGTACTCGAGGCTAGTGCTGTATCATGAATAAGTCACGGCTGAAGGGGTTACTCTGCTTCGCGTTGTGCCAAACAACACCCTTCAGCCGTGACTTATTCACGATACAGCACAGCCTCTCGTACCTTATTGCTTACTAATGAAATTATCATTAATTTAAAAGAAGGTATAAAAGGCAGAACCCCCAAACTATCAGTATCGGCAGATATCACTCTGAATAATCGGATATCGGTAGAGAAACTTAGTATCGGTGCATCTCTAATTTAGTTCATTTCAATTCAATATAACACTCCACAAGTTTCTTATACTGAAACTTCACCAAAAAAGAAAACAAATATCACATTAGTAGTCAAAAACACATCAAATATTCACATACTACAATGTGAGCTCAAGCATGTGATGAAAAGTTACGCAAGATGTGATAAAACAGCACTTTGCTACAGTCAGTCACAAACTGCTGTTTGAGGTTCTGACTAAACGAGTGCATGTTTTAAAGACAATAAATAAGCAATTGCCTCCCAGTGTGTGTGTGTGTGTGTTGGCTGTGATTGCCGTGAGTCTGATCTGTGGTTTGTCAGTCTTGAAGTGCTTTTGCTCTGCCAACAGCTACTTTATTATGGTGAGCATTTATTAATTATACATCTACATGACAAACATTATTGCCATTCAGTCTCTTAACCCTTGTGCGTCCTTATGGATATTTTTGTCTTTTTCAGTTGTGTTTTTATCATTTTGCCTGTGTTAATGCCAACTGCAATCATTTTGGCACAAGTAGAATTTTAATATTTCACCCTCATTTCCTTTAATAAATTTATTTTGCACTAGTAACACAAAATAGTTCCTCTCAGGACCGTAAGGACAAAAATGTCCCTATTGAAAACTGCAATTTTTAATCCCAGGGCCATTTAACTATAAAATGATGCAGTCTTTGTTAATAGGCTTTCATTCTGTTGGCAAGGCTTCAAATTTAATTTTTTTACTGTTTTTTTTTTTTTACCAGATGGTGCCATTTTCTCAGGTTTGGCCTATAAAGCAAATACTTGCTTTATTCCTGTTTTCTGCTTCTGCATATTATAGAGCCAGTTGGATAAATTATTCAGCTATAATTGTATGGATGTCAGAGTGTGGTTTATATGTGTGCAATACAAAAACTGTGTGTGCGTGTGTAATATTTGAGAGAGAAAAACTGTAAATCACAAATCCAACTGCTGTGTGCACCAGTGGAGTTTTGCTGGAATCTAATGAGGAAAATTTGGTAACAAAATCTTACTGAAAGCTCATTTTTTGAGATATCAACCTCAAATTTGGAACACAACTTATTTAGATTTATGGCTTTGATTTTCTAGCAGTTTACGAGTTCAACATGTTTCATAAAATATATATTTTAGATAAAATAATGTTCATAAATCATTTTCATAAACTTAAACCTCTATAACTTGTCTTATTTCACTTTTTAATCGCTCGTTATGCTATATTATCATCAAATACTGGATTTAATCTTTTTATCAACTTGTTTTCTTTCAGTTATCACAGGTTTTGTGTTTCTTTTTTGATCTGATAGGCCTCATTGATCTGAGCTCATGCACCTCAGTTTTTGAGTGAAAAAAGTTCAGTCAAGCTTATTCACCTCAACAAAAACAGACGTATAAACTCATAACAATGAGGCCTACAATCAGCCAGATCCAAAAAAGACACAAAAAACCTGTGCTAATTTAAAAGAAACAAGTTGACAAAAAGATTGAAATCAGATATTTGGCAATAACATAACATAATCAGAGATTTTAAAGCAATTTTTTGTAGCCTGGTCATTTTTCTGGGGAACACCACAAGTGTAACAAGGTCCCAAAAAAAGAAAAATCAAAAGTTTTTTTTGAGAAGTTAGGGTTCTAGCCAGTAAGTTTTAGTTCAAATTCGATAACAGTAATTAGCATTTATGGGAAAAAGAATGTCCTCTCCACTTCAAAATGACTGGAACACAAAATAAGGGTTAAAGAACATGTAGATAGAAAAGAAAAGTATCATGGTGGCACTAAAGGGTTAACCGTGGAGGCAAGCTCGTGTGTGTTGATTGGCTCCTCAGACATAAACAAGATCGGCACTTGTCGGTGACCCCGTGCCTGACCTCAGAGATAGACGCTGGGGCTAATGGGTGTCTCTTTCTGCGAGCGAACAGCTCGAGAACACAGAGGCCATTGTTTGTGAGGCAGCGCTGCCGAGACTCCATCCTCACTGAAAAGTGCTGAGCCAAGCAGAGCCGCTGCCGGAGGCGTTCAATCCCACAATCCCCCCCGCCTGAGTCTCTCTCCTGTAACAAACGCACTCCAGACAACTTCATATCTGCTCCAGCTTCACTGCAATGGTGCTCCTGATGCGTGCATGTCTGGAAAATGCATTTCTATTCTTAACCCTGTAAAGCCTGACAAATGAAATAGTCAGAAGAATCCTTAATAACACCTTTAATCAACCAAATTTCCCGGCTCAAATTTTTGATTTTGTTAATATTTTTTCTGTAGAAAGACAAACAGAAACAGTGATGAAAGCCAAAATATTAAATGTCACAGATGTATATTTACTGAGTAATCCACTATTTTGTAGAGGAGGGTCAAAATGACCATTTTCACCTGAGATTTGGAGCCAAATTAGAGGAGTTTAAAAATGACTATAAAGATGGCAGCATCATTATTTTATTTTTACACAGAGATTGGTAGATCTATTAGTAAAATCTGTTGACTTTATCAATCTGTGTTTCATTATATGCCAACAGTGACAGTTCAAAAATGGCAAAAAAGCACTTCTTGTGTTTTTTGCCTCAAGTTTGCATTCCTGTAACTCAAGAAGTGTTAAAGATATCTTAATATTCTTTTAGATTCTGGTTCTCAACAAACTTTTTTTTTTGGTATCTTCATTTTAAAGGCCCTCGATGGTTCAATCCCAGAGATATGGAGATCTTAATGCGGCTCCATGAGTAAACTGTGCACATTTTCAGTGGTCAAAAAACAAATCGTCACTTTTCATTCAGCTGATACTCTTTCTTTTAAAGAGGAATATCTGAAGAACAAATAATGTATAACTAGAAACTAGAAAAAACTAGAACTGTATATTTTTTTTTCTATCAACTCAACTGCATAGAACATACCTGAGTGCCATAAATATTCCTTTTCAAAGTTTGCATGCCTGTAACTCTAAAAGTATTCAAGATATCTCAATATCCTTCTAGATTCTCATTCTTAATAAACTTTCCTTTTTAAATCTTCATTTTCAAGGCCCTATATATTTCAGTCCCATTGATATGGGGATCTCAAAGCAGCTCCATGTTCAAATTGTTGAATTTTTCAAATGTGGTTCACTTCGCACACAGCTGATACTTACTGCATTTAAAGAGGAATATCTGAAGAATAAATAATGTTGAAACTAGAAATGTATCTCGTTTCCCTCTATCAAAAGAACTGCATAAAACATAACTCTCTCTGTGTACCAAACATCCACTTAAAATGGTCAAGTTGAGGCACATTTACTTGCTGTCAAAAGTGTATTTATAAGAATCTATATTTGAATCAGTTTTAGGGATATTTGGATGGGATTTTGTTCATTTTAACAGCTTCTGAAGCTACCAAGAGTTTAAATACGCAGTATTGTAACTACACGTTACTGCATTGACGTCCCTATGTATATGAGAATGAACCATACAGGGCCTTAAAAAATGAAGAATCCAAAAGAAAAGTTTCATAAGAACAAGAATCTAAAATGACATTAAGATATCTTTAACACTTCTTGAATTAAAGACATGTAAACTTTGGGAAAATGTTTGTTTTTGGCGGTCAGAGAGGTGTTGTATTCAATTGCTTTGATAGAGGAAAACAAGATACATTTCTAGTTTCAGTGTTATTTGTTCTTCAGACATGCGTCTTTAAACACAATAACTGTTAAAAAGCTACATACATTTAGTTCTTGACCATTGAAAATGGGTAAAATTCAACAGTTTGAACATGGAGCTGCTTTGAGATCCCCATATCTATGGGACTGAATTATATAGGGCCTTAAAAATGAAGATTTCAAAAGAAAAAAGTTTATTAAGAATGAGAATCTAGAAGGATATTAAGATATATTGAATATTTTTAGAGTTACAAGCATGCAAACTTTGGAAAAGGAATATTTATGGCACTCAGAGAGGTATGTTGTATGCAACTAGTATCGACATTATTTGTTCTTCAGATATTCCTCTTTAAAAGAAAGAGTATCAGCTGTATGACCACTGAAAATGTGAATTGACCAATTTACTCATGGAGCTGCATTAAGATCTCCATATCTCTGGGATTGAACCATCGAGGGCCTTTAAAATGAAGATACCAAAAGAAAAGTTTGTTCAGAACCAGAATCTAAAAGAATATTAAGATATCTTTAACACTTCTTGAGTTACAGGCATGCAAACTTGAGGCAAAAAACACAAGAAGTGCTTTTTTCCCATTTTTGAACTGTCACCATTGGTATATAATGAAACAAAGATTGATAAAGTCAACAGATTTTACTAATAGACCTAAGACATGTTATGGAAGCAAAACCTCAAAACTGACCTGTGCATGAAAAAAACAATGGTTTTGACCTCTATCACCTCTATCACTTTCATAAGGTCATCTGTGTTTTAATCTTAATCCTCGTCTTAAACAAATCGACTGACATGAACATTAAATGAGTCCCTCCCGCAGCTGTGCATCGACTAAAGTAAAGTGACCTTTCTGAAAACTGACATTAATTCAGTCAGAACCTTCCTGTTTGCACTATAAATGGGCACAAGGCTTGAAACGGACTTTAATGACAGCCGTGTGACGCCAGGGCTCAGGTCACGTGATCGTGTGTGACAGGCACTCATTAGTGTGGGCAGCAGCATGGCAGAGCGGCTGAATTAATGACCTCGCTCTGGGAGAGACAAACAGCGGGCAGCGGCGCTGCCAAACGCCTGGATAGTTTCACGTCTCCAGCAGCCCCAATACTGTACAGTTCATTACGCTTCTGCACAACGTGACGCCAATAAACAGCCTCAGGGTGCTTGACTCGCTCTGAGAGACTCTAGTTCAACAAAATACAACATATTACACTGGTTTAACTAGACGTACAGAAACACAAACACATGAAATCTCCAGCCAAACTGAAGATGACACACTGTTGTTATTGTTGATTAAACTAAATATAAAAGGGGGATCTCAATTAGGGTCACATTTTACATAATAAATTTAGATTAAATACACTAATAAAACAAAGCACTACATACATTGATACTTAGGAGCTGCGCTTGGTCAAGTTAGTAGTAGTGTTACTAGTTTTAGTTAATAATAATGATTCAAAAACATTGAGACTTTAATATGATTTTATTGATAAAAGTGTACCAATGAAACAACCAAAAAAACTTCAGAAAAGTATTTTGTAGAGCAAAGCTCTTATGTACAGCATATTGCACTATATAACAAAAACTAGAACTTCCATACTGTATCAAAAACAGAAACAAAACCAACGTGAGGAGTGCAGAGTACAGTCCCAATGTTTACACACATGCTACATCTTCGCTGGGTCTCATTTCTCGGTGTACAGTGAGTGTGTGAGCCTCGAGACTAGATGAATCCATACGTTACTTACAATAAATGGCTTTCTGAATGGGTTCATTTCAATGTAAATCATCAGCTGTTGGATATACGAAGGCCCAGGCAGAATATGCCAACCTGATTGTGTGGCAAAATCTGGAACTGCAGATGACAAGGAATGTTTTGAGATTAAAAAAGCCCTTGATCACAGTTGGAAATTGAATGACAAAAACATCTGCCTTCAAAAAGCCACCAATTTCAGAAAGAAAATCCATTTTAGAAACCAAAACCAATGAGCCCCAACAATAGCAGTCAATATCAACTTACAAAACAACAAAAACAAAACAAAGATGGAGTGAAATACAGTTAAAGACACTGTTGGCTTCATCATGGGTTGTTGATTTCAGACTAATACGGGCACCGTCTGAATCAAAAACATTGAAGACAAAAAAAAAATATACATATTCCTGACATCTCAAGAACTTGAGAAGAGCGACATGTTAGAGATACTATAACACTGGGATATGAGAACCCTTGAGATTCAATCAAACACAAAGTACTTTCCAGTGCATGTAAAAAGAGAGAAACAGAGATAAAGCACTTCACAAAGTTAGTTTCATTAACAAACTGCGACTGTCTTCAAGACCTCCAGTTATAATGGGATTCTGATTGAACGCAATGATTTCAGCTCAAATCTTTAGGATATTAGAGAGATTGAACCCTCAGAAGTAGAATTCATCATTAGTTTTCCTCATTCATTTCATGAAAAGATTGAGTGAAGCTCACAGGATGCAAAACAAACATGTCCAGGTCATATTTAACGCCAAAATCAGATGAAAAGCAGGTATTTTTCTTATATCTTTCAGAACTAGGTCTCAAACTGTGTTCAGATTTGCTCAAAACTCCCAAAGTCTGCAAATATCTTAATATGATCTCAAACATTTCTCATGAAACCATCCGAGTTGCCCATTTTACTCTTACTTTAAGAAAACTATTGACTCATTTGTGTGTTTCAATATGTTTTTCAGGTAACCTAAAAACATGCTTTATGTAAATTTAACTGGTTTTTACGTAAAAATAGCCTATATTTGACAAGATAAAGCCATCATCGATGTTCGCAGCGCTAAATTTGACTAGAAAGGTTAAAATGGCGGTTATTTTCAGCCGCTTTAAATCAGACAGAGATAAAGTAGTGCGGTATGATTACCTATTTTATTTTTATTGAATTATAACATTTATTTTAATTTATTTGAGCCTATTGAGAGAGAGAGAGAGAGAGATGTGATTTACCTCCGTCTGTTCAGAGTCTCTCTAGCAATGAAGCTGTGAATTACTTCAAAAACAGCGACGTCCTTGCTGAATGATATAATGCAGCGATTCAGTAGCAGATAAGTTAATTTATTAATAAAAGTCGCGGGCCAGCGTTGAGAAGAAGTTTCTGTGCAAAGTCAGTGACGTATATGTGCGCGCGCTTCAATGAACGCAGCGCATTAATACAGAACAGTGATTAAACTGACTGGAACTATCTGTGCATCGAGTATTCAGGCAGACCATGGCATAAAATATATTACAATTAATTAATAAATATAATTTATTTATATTTAAATTTATTCACGCAACTTTTTCTACTCGATTTTGGAGGGGAAAATACAACCTGGACATGTTTTCGTGAGATTAACAATATGTAACCTAATTATACAATAAAATCTCTCCGGATTCTTCTGATTTCTCTCGTGCTCAATCCATTTGATGGCACTTAGTTGAACAGTGACCAGATTAAAATCATCCTAAACCTCCTTCAGCAACACAACAAACACGAGAAATGCACAACAACAAAACGTTAGTATAAACAAGGGATATAAAGAAAGGAATTGCACAATGAAATGTATACAGTAGCAACGGGCCGATATACACACACAAAAAAAGGAACAAAATAAATAAGAAAAAAAATAAATAAGAAGTGGAGGAGTGCACATACGTGAGCGAGGGCTCGATGAGGCGGATGAGCGCGCGACACTGGCTCAGCGTTCACAATCTGCAGGAAACTCACGTTCACCTCGCGCAACATTCAACATGCTTCAACATGCTCTCAGCCGCGGCCCAAATCTCTCTGAAAGGGCCATCGAGAACTGTACCTGTACCCTACTAATGTACCAGTGGAGCTGACGGCTAACCAGTACAGACCCACGGAAACCAGGCACATCTCAGTCATATTCCACCTCAAAATCACAAGAAACGGAAGCCTGTTGGCCATTACTTTGCATTGACATTATTATTGTCATGACAGCTGAATCGAATAAAGACACTCCAGCCTTTTTTAGAGCTGCTTTACTGCAGAATTTGAATTTGCATCATTATTTTCCTGTTTATTACTGTCTGCACTATAGAAATAAATACACAGTTAAAAATAACCCATGTTGGATTAAAAATGGACAAACCCAGTGATTTTGGGTTCATATTAAGCCAGCCATATAGTCATTTTTAAATGATAGTTGGGTTAAATAAAACTGCTCAGCATGTTTTGTATGGTTTCAGAACCCTGGTAAACAACTAAACTAAATGGACCTAAAAATAAGTTTAAATGCAAAATGATTCTTGTTTCTTTCTTTTGATTTTTGGGGTGAAAATATGAGCTGAATGTTGCTGGATTTCAATATTTGACACGGTTCTGATATATGATGAGGACTTTCATCTGTATTGTCTTCAAAATGTGAAACAAAAACAAAAGTGTATGCTTTCCTTCATTTAATCATTCTGCCAACATCTCCGATTTGAGACGAATGAACTGCATGTTGGCGGGAAAGTTTCACGAAATATGTGTCACTCCTTCAAGATGAAAAACAAACAAAAATACAGGATAGACAAATCAGAGGAACAGCATTGAATGCATCAGTGTCTTCAAACATAATAATTACAGTCTTCAGAAGAAGTTCTTCCTCACGTCTTTTACAAATAAAGTAGTGGTCCTATTTAAAAAAAACAAGAAAAGAAATTTACACCACCAAAACTTTACAGATCACCTAGTATAAAAGTAGAAAATAAAACAGGAAAATCGAAAGCGCCAAGTGTCCTGAGAGGAGAAACAATGCAGTCGCTTCACAGATTTACACAGTATTGCTCGCAGGCCATGAAACTGATGGCCAGGATGAAGAGAACCACAGTTTTAGCTGATATATAAAAACAAAATGACATGTGATGAGAGCCGACGACTACAATAAGGCTGAGGCTGATATGTTTGCTGTATGTTAGTGTAAACACAGTCTAGGTCGTTCTGTTCGTGTCGTAGGCACACAAATGATCTTCGATATGTGAAAACAGGTTTGTATCTATTGGCCATTTTAAATTGAGTGGATTGAAGTACCTGAGTGAGCTGGAGACGTAAGGTCAACATTTTATAGAGTAACACTTTACAATAAAGTCCCATTAGTGCATCAACTAACAATGAGCAATAAATTTATTAATCTTTTTTAATAATCACTATTTCATAGTTAGTTCATGTCAGCTCAGGTCAATTAAATAATAAAACAGAAACTTTTGATTTTATTAATGTATTAGTAAATATTGCACACTACAAAAATGCTGGGTTAAAAACAACCCAAGTTGGGTTGGAAATAGACAAACCCAGCAACTGGGTTGTTTTAACCTAGCGATTGGGCTGTTTTAACCCAGCAATTGAGTTGGGTTGCAACATTAACAATCAAAAGGTGAACATTTATTATTAAGCAATTTAATAAAGGTTTATTGTTTAATTATTATTCATTAAACTTATTAATAAATGTTCATTTCCAACATATTTTGGGTTCATTTTAAGCAAGCAATGCAGTCATTTTTAAACAATAGTTGACTTAAATAAAACTACCCAGCAGGTTGGGCAAACATTTAACCCAACCGCTGGGTCAAAATAACCCAAACTCTGGGTTTGTCCATTTTTAACCCAACTTGGGTTGTTTTTAACCCAGCATTTTTTAGAGTGTGATATTAACATTAAGATGCTTTAGAAGTATTTATCATTGTTAGTTCACTGTTAGTCAACTGAAAACTTTTTGTAAAGTGTTACCGTTTATTCTAATATTGTCCAAAATTTGGTGCATTTTAAGGCCTGATAAAACCATATATTGGTAACACTTTACAACAAGATCTCATTTGTTAACATTCATGAACAATGAACAATATATTCTTACAGCATTTATTAACCTTATAATGTTCATATTAGTTCAAAGTGCATTAAATAATGATACAGATACAACTTTTGATCTTAATAATTTTTTAGTTAATGTTTAGATTAAAAGTATTGTTCATTGTTAGTTCATATTAACAAATTAAACCTTACTGTAAAGTGTAACCACAATATTTTTGAGCAGTTTTTCATTTTCACAAAATTACTGGATTGTAAAGTTTTATGCTGTTGATTGTTGACTAGCTGGATGCCAAGAACTGAAATCAAATGAAATAAAAAGACAATAACAGCAGTACATCAACTCTTCATCAAACCCTCTTCGGTTGCTTGACAAACACAAGGATGTCTAGATCATATTCAAAGTATTTAAAAAACAGGAAGAACGATAAAAATTCAACAATGATGTAATAAAAAGTAAATAGAACATCAAAACACCAAGAAAAACTGAGGTGCAAAAAGCTTTGTTCTGAGAAACGGCCTCTTTGGAGATTTGTAAGTGACGTCCTGGGAGATTTCTGAAGGAAAAGCCCCATCCACCGTCCTCCGTATCTTCATCCGTCCGCTTCGGCGGTGGCGTGGGACGGTAAGGCGTTCCCAAGACTCGCGGAGGTCATTCGAATACACGTACGGAAGTGCAAAGAAACTTAAACACCGACAGCATACTGTACAAAATACCTCAAAATGTTTATGAAAATATTCCTGTTAGAATCTCAAGAACATCATGGCATCTTCGTAGGGGGAAAAGAGGTTACCATAAAAAACCGTCCCCCGTCCTGCGGAGGCGTCTTCTTTTCAGTCTTTGTTTTTTCCCCCTCAAAACCCGTGTTAGATATCAGACAGTGCCGTTAAACGTCCCGCTCCGTGATGTGGACTGGGACACGGATGGCAGTTTGTTTTTGTTTCACCTGCGATTTGCCCTCCCGTCCCGAGCGTCGGCGTCTCTCCTGAACAGGAGCGTGTAAAACGCCACCGCCACACGCCACCACAGGGGCTCCTGGTTCCTTTGGTTTCTGTGATGCTGCCAAACACAAATAAAACAAACGAAATTAATCACACGTATCGAAGCAGAACGGCAGTAATGAGTAGGTTCGGGAATCGAAAATCAATTCCAAGTGCAAGAAGATGCCAAAAGAGAAAGCAATTTGGCACTCCGCCACCTCTCATATAGTGTACGAATACTAAATTGAGTTCTCTTTTGCATCTTCTTGCACTAGAAAGGACAAATACACACAAAATTATGTCAAAATATCCTCAATCTATGTCAGTCAGTTGAGAAAGAAAACACATGTGTATCAGTATATTGGATCAGTGCATTTGGTCTTGAAGTGACAGCAGCCTAATAAACCTGCTGCTGTCTGTTTCATTAATGTTAATCAAAGAACAAAAGACAAAGAGAAATCACTCACTGATCATGACTGAATAACTTTTCTAACTTAAATAAGGATTAATCAACATTTTATTTATAAAAAGAACACTATGCAGTGTTATTTTACATTTGATTTCAATTTCTGAACTTTGTTCAGTTGCGTATTTGTTCTTATTGTATGTATACTTATCTTTAATAATGTTTGAAATGTGTCTTAGTCTAGTTTATTTAGTATATATTTATTAGTTAGTTGTTCTTTAGGATGCTAATTTTTGTTCATGGTATTCAGCTGCAACAGAATGTTTTGCAAAAAGACAGAATAAATATGTTTGATATCCAAATGTTTGAGTAAATCTAAATGATATCTCTTTTTTTACCATATTGGAATCGAAACTGGGAACTGATAACAATCAGAATCAATAAACAGAATCGGAACTGGAATCAGAATCGCTAAAATTCAAACGATACCCAACCCAAGTAATGAGACTACAGGTTAATGTAAATGTGTTAAATTGTCATAAAACTAATGTCATAATGCAAAAAAAAAAAAAAGAAGAAAAAAAAAGGTCATAATCTTAAACAGACTTAATAAAAAATGTTTTTAGATAAATATATTTTAAATTAAAAATGGCCAAAAATATATTGCTAATATGGATTCAAACTATATATATATATTTTCCAACACGTTTATATTAATCTATATCTGAATATATTTAAATGGTCCAAAAAATATTTTAAAAATATATTTGCATTTACCCAAAATGTACTTTAAGAGTAAAAATGCATTTTCATGTCCCTTGAAGTACATCATGCTTTGGCATTTGAAGGTTTATTAAATCGATGACAATTTTCAGTATGAAAAATATATTTCCTTAAGCCATGCTCTTTACAACATATATTTAGAATGCATTTAAAATAGGTCAGAATTTATTTTAACCCTATTGCTGTATGAGACAATACATTGAAATAGCATCACTCTTATCACATCTTATGACATATGGGTGAATATGGGTGAGCGTGAGGAGGACACAGTGATGTAATAGGTGGGTAAACACAGTGAAACCCAGACACCGGAAAACACCTGCAATATTTCCATAACAAACGCTGTCTGTTCCAGATACAAAGGGCTCCGAATGACAGCTGTCACCTTCACATACAGGAGACCCATAACAACATTACACCGAACACATGCTCACACATCCCAAGAGTCCAATATGAACGCTATAAATTAGAATAAAATTGACCTTTGGTGAGTAAATATGCCAATGGCTAGTAAGGTTATTAGGAACTGCAACATAATGAGGTTTACACTGAATTAGAAAACAGATAGTTGTAGTCCAGTCTTCATGATGTTTCTTCACGTTTTTGAGAAAGACGCCGTTTCCAAAGATTTTAAATAATAAAAATAATGCAAAATATAGTTTCAAGGACAATAATAATAATAATACTATGCAAGTAAAAACAGCTAAATAATTCTATTTTCATGTACAAAAAAAATCTAATGTTTTTTGTAATAGTAAAAATTATGCAAAATGCAGATTCAAGAACAATACGTCTTATTTTTGCCTTTTAATTCTTCTCAATTCAGCCACCTTTGGCAGGTGTAATATGTGAGAAGGTGAAGCTGTCAGAATGTGATGTCACATTTCTCATGATGTCATCAGACACACGTGATCCGCGCAGAGTCTCGTAATAAACATGATAGATGGGCAACTCTCACGCTCTCGAGTCGTTCTTCCTGGCACTGAGGAGAATTGGATTTGGGAAGATTAAGCGGATAATACTACCACTGTCATTGAGGGAGGGAAGATAAGATAATTTCACTAAATAGGATTACGGTGCTCTTGAGGCAGGGTGGAGATGCACACACATGCACACACACACACACACACAAATACACATCTGTATTTCAGCTGGCTCAGCTCTCTAGAGAGATGAAGCCCAGTCCTACAGCCCGGCACTGATAACACATCTGTTGCTTTCACAGACAAGTCATAAAGTACGAGCCGAAGTCTTCCCAGTAACTCAGCCCTCTAAAGCTGTCAGACACATTACAAATAACAACACTCACATGCACTTTCAGAGCTGTAAAACACATTTAACACACACCAGTCAAAACCGCTCCAGCACACGTTAATTAGAAGAATGCCTACGAAACAAATCTTTATGCATTTGTGCTGAAACCTTCAGATCGCCAGGGTTTTAAGATCATGAGAGACTGTATTATATGATGCTTTTTTAACGCTTTTCTTTAGTGTGTAAAGTATCTGTTTGTGCATGTATACGATCTGGAAAGCTACAGAGCTCATAGTCTCCCATAAAGAGATTTATTCTAACAGAGAACACTGATCCAGACCTGCCTAAAACGCATTTCTGTCATGACAACTCTAGAGTGTTTGGCATGGTAATGGATATGACAATGTTGATATGTTTCGTCCTGGCAGAATAGATCCGCTACACTATTGCTGCTGTTATTGCTGCTCCTGCTGTTATTACTGCTGTTGCTGATGCTGTTGATTGTTGCTTGCTGCCGTTATTATTGCTGCTGCTGTTATTATTGCTGCTGCTGCTGTTATTGTTGCTGCTGTTATTGTTGCTGCTGCTGCTGTTATTATTGCTGCTGCTGCCGTTATTATTGCTGCTGCTGTTATTATTGCTGCTGCTGCTGTTATTGTTGCTGCTGTTATTGTTGCTGCTGCTGTTATTATTGCTGCTGCCGTTATTGTTGCTGCTGCTGTTATTGCTGCTGCTGTTGGTTATTGCTGCTGCTGCCGTTATTGTTGCTGCTGTTGTTATTATTGCTGCTGCTGCTGTTATTGTTGCTGCTGCTGTTATTATTGCTGCTGCTGCCGTTATTGCTGCTGCGGCCGTTATTGCTGCTGCGGCCGTTATTATTGCTGCTGCTGTTATTGCTGCTGCTGTTATTATTGCTGCTGCGGCCGTTATTGTTGCTGCTGCTGTTATTATTGCTTCTGCTGCCGTTATTGCTGCTGCGGCCGTTATTGTTGCTGCTGCTGTTATTATTGCTGCTGCTGTTGGTTATTGCTGCTGCTGCCGTTATTGTTGCTGCTGTTGTTATTATTGCTGCTGCTGTTATTGTTGCTGCTGCTGTTATTGTTGCTGCTGCTGTTATTGCTGCTGCTGTTGGTTATTGGTGCTGCTGCTGCTGTTATTGTTGCTGCTGTTGTTATTATTGCTGCTGCTGCTGTTATTGCTGCCGCGGCCGTTATTGTTGCTGCTGCTGCCGTTATTGCTCTTGCTGCTGTTATTGCTGCTTCTGCTATTGTTGCTGCTGCTGTTATTGCTGCTGCTGTTGATTATTGCTGCTGCTGATGTTATTGTTGCTGCTGTTGATTATTGCTGTTGCTGCTGCTGTTATTGTTGCTGCTGCTGTTTATTATTGCTGCTGCTGCTGTTATTATTGCTGCTGCTGCCGTTATTGTTGCTGCTGCTGCTGTTATTGTTGCTGCTGCTGTTATTGTTGCTGCTGCTGTTATTATTGCTTCTGTTGCCGTTATTGATGCTGCTGTTGTTATTATTGCTTCTGCTGCCGTTATTGCTGCGGCGGCTGTTATTGCTGCTGCGGCCGTTATTGTTGCTGCTGCTGTTATTATTGCTTCTGCTGCCGTTATTGCTGCTGCGGCCGTTATTGCTGCTGCGGCCGTTATTATTGCTGCTGTTGATTATTGCTGTTGCTGCTGCTGTTATTGTTGCTGCTGCTGTTTATTATTGCTGCTGCTGTTATTGCTGCTGCTGCTGCAGAACAAGTACAGGAATTGCTACTGCCAATACATACACAACACGCTGCTATGTGCAAGTAAGACCGGCTGCTGCTGTACAATATAGCATACATCAATTACCCGTAACAGATCTATACAGGTGGAGCTGGGGAAGGTGGAGGGTTTCTAAAAGCGCACTACAAACGGCTATGCAAATGCTGACCAGTATTTGAAGGTTGAGCAGCTAGCTCATTAGCTACTAATACAGCAGGAACCAATCAGCTGCGCCCTATAGAGAATGATGTGATTGCA